>JAVJIF010008681.1:0-182703 GCA_038442645.1 Agave tequilana
AAGGCGTCGATAACAAGTCACTTAAATCATGTTTACTAGGTCATTAGTTTCATTGTACTTCCACTAATATGACATAATGTAGATTCTAATTTGGTTAGTGACTTCATGAGCTTATCTGAACGGTCATCTGTTTCCTATTCTACCTTCACCAGTAACGTAATCAATCACTAACGTAGAATGTCTTTCCTGCTCATTTACGATGTAATTAAACAACATGAAAATTCAGAACATATACACAATTCTAGTCCTGTACAATAAGGCCAAGATAAAATTCATGTTCATATATGTTATCATCTTTCCGTCATGGTCTTGACCAAATATGAATGGTCTACATTTTTATGTCAGCTTAAGAGTAACATCAACAGGCTCTCTACCATTTAGGCATTTACATGTCATAAATTGTATCAAGATGTATTTGCAATTCCCAAATCAAAGCAGCCTAAAAGCAATGCCAAGCCATTCTGAGAACAGAGATTTCAAGAGAGATGCTCGGGGTGTAAAAACTTAACTATTCTGATGCATAATTTTTTGCAAGGAAAATTGATAACAATATGTTTTTGCTTCGAAAAGGATGGCAAAACACTTCATTTATTATGAGAAATTACAGGACATAGTTAAAATACTGTCTGCAGAATATCAATAATAAGTACACCTAAAGTAAAAAAAAAAGGGTTGAAGAGATAACCCCAGAGAAGCAGCAAGCTCTTCAGAAGGAACTGAATGTGGATCAACCCCTCTGGGCAAACGTGCATTGCATATTTGATCGTATGAAGCACCTGAACCATCCTTTTTTTCCATATCTGAATTCACCTGGAACATTCGTCAGTCAAGCATCATTTAAAACTATTCAAAGAATGGCATATGAAAAGGTATTATTGGAGAAATCAATATCAGTTCAATGCTAAGAGTACAATGACAAGAACAAATCCAGTATATTAAAAGTGACTTTAGACTACACACACAATATAGGATGGCAAATGAATAAATCAACCCCATGAACAGTAAAAATTATATACATCGTAAGGCCAATTGATTCTTAAGTATATTGCAACTCACTTTCAGCAATATAATAAAGCCAGTGAAAACTAGAGAGGTTGACAGATGAGATTTAAGAAATGCAGGGCATGTTCAAGAAGGGACAATGTCTATAATTTCTTAAATGGATTTGTTCGCATATTGCCTTCATCAAATTGTTAAACGGAGAGGTCCTTTGTACAGTAATAAAAAGGTATGATCCTGCCAAGAGCATTCTTCATCTACTTGCAAGGGGCTCACCAAGCATACAACAATAACAACAACTAAGCCATTTGTCCCAAGTATTTGGGGTAGACTACATGAACCAAAAGAGAATTACTCTGGATCGGGCACATGGATCAACAAGCATGCTTATCCTAATGTTCATATCTAGAAAAAAAGCTTTTCATCTTAAAAGAACTTGCTAAACAATATCAGAAACTTCAAACTTTTAAATGGAAAAAGACATGATGAAACATGGAGTATGCTTTTTCCTATTATCTAATCTAACCAACATCTTAAACTTGAAAAGAATGGCTACGTAAATAGAAGGCAACAACCTAAATGCACTACTCAAAACAGACATCGGTTATGTTTTTTTATTTTTGAAATATATTGATGAGCCACAGGTATTGTATTGCAGAAGAAGATATCGCAAAAGAAGATCCTGAGCAACTCAATGTTCCTTAATATTTCAGAACTCATAATTACTTCACAGGGGAGGTAGTTTCGAGCCAACCAAGATGTTCTAATAATTGGTGATGAATGCTACAGGGAGGGTTAACACTTCATGTGGACTTGGAAGTGACTGACTAGGCAAAGCTTAACCGATAAATGTTAAATTGGGAGTATCACACATAAATAATTTATCTTCATAAATATTTAGAGTATATCTTCTGCTTTGAATAGCCATTAGCTACCTTCACTACTTATGAAGGAAAACAAACATGCAAGTACCTTTACAATATAAAGGACAGCAAGCTGGGTTTGAGTTTGTTCCTATACCGTGCCCATTCAGTAACCAAACGAATTGGGCAAATTGACATGTCATACAGCATCATGCAAACTAGTTGCATATATATATTTAAGGTGTATTGAACACTAGTTGTCATATAGCATCATGCACACGTTGTGTGGTGTGTCTGCGCGTGTGTGTGTGTGTGTGTGTGTTCAAATTTGACAATCAAGTTGATACTGCAGATAAAAAGCTTTCATCAGATTTAAGATTTATTGGACATATTACATGATTTGATGTGAGTCACACAAACTAATACAACAAGGTGCACATATCAACTCTTTGGGTCCTACTGACATTCTGGTAGGCCCAGTTCCGCTGCCGCTGCCATGTAGTCCAGCATCATTTCCAGAATGCGTAATAAGAGGTATCAAATCACATTCAAAAAGATGGTTACAATTGAATAATAGAAACCTAGTTTTGGCATTAAAAGATGATACATTGAAGTTGAGGAATGCACTCTATATCAGAATGTTAGCTGCAGTATCCTTAGAGACTGGTACTGGTAACTCCACTGCTCCCAGGGACACAGTAGCAACCTAGAAATCACTATGACAACTCAAATAATAAGTCACAGAGGCTTCTGGATGAGCTACTGTATCAGATAGCTAAAACACTATAACAAACAAGAGACATGTTTGCTTTGGACATGTCAAGAATACCTTTATTATGATGATAGAATTCTATCATTGTCGTTGAATCCCAGAATGTTACTTATGCATCCTTTATAGTTTGTACAGGTAAGCTAAACACAAATACCTAGGGGGCATAAAGAGTTGTAAATTATGACGCTTGAATAATCAGTAGCTTTTGGCGCTCAATGCTGCCGATCCTAGTTTATTATGCACTTGTCCTCTTGGACCTTTATAACCAATACCACATTCACTTCAATTGGAACAAAGTAATGCTAAAACTCAGCACATACTTAATTTATAAATGCAAACTAACTAAAAACCAAAGTAAAAAAATTTGAACTATTTTATACAAGCACAGTGAGCTACAAAATAAACAGTTATAAATAGTGTGTTGCTCAAAATCTTGGTTTGAGGTAATGCAAAATTGAGGATCCACAATATTGATAATGACACAAATATTTTCTGCTACATGTGTACCAAATCCTATAAGCATGGTTTAAATCTCGACAATAGTATCGGCCAATAGTTTTCGGTGTCAATATCAGCCATATTGGTAACATCAAACCTTATATCCTGATATTATTGGCTTAATATTGTATCGGGTTTTAATATCATATCGGTACCTCAAAACCCAACACGATATTGCTAATATATATCGGGATCAGCCGGTATTTGAAAAGGCACCTACAAGCTTTGCTTAACTATAAACCCAATAGAATATTACATAAAAACATATTATTGCAATCACCTGATGCACTAGTTCATAACAATATGAATTTTTTTTCATGCATTTTAAATGATGCAGATCATAAAAAAAACATGGATTTCCAATTATGTAACATTGCAATAATCTAATTTGCGCCAGTCCCTCCCAACAGCATTATATCCCCCTTAATTCAAATTCATGAATATCCATAATGAGGAATATTAAACGTGGAAAAGAATGCTCTGCAATAAGTTACAAATTTCTTATTTCGGGTATAATGCAAGTGATCCCATCTCCCATAGTGAAAACTAACACACGCTGTGATAATATTATAAGCCAGACTTCAGACTCATTCTTCCTGCTCATTCCCTTTAGTTCGGAATATGGAACCTAAGTTCATATATGAGAAAATGTACTGGTGACAGAGTCGTACCCGGCTCATAGGGAACAATTTACAGATCTGTTTTATAATCACTGACTGCTTGTGAAGAAGCTCAGAGGTGATTGCCATCTGCAATAGACATACACAAATGAGATCCTTCGAGTAACACCAAAAAGAAAGATAAAAGCATAAAGGACATAGAGGTTTTCTTCAACAGTAATGGAAAAATGAAGAGCAGAAGAAAGAACCGTCACTTCTTTTACTCCTCAAAAAAGGGGGAAAAAAATGACACATTGAACTGCGTGATAATAGGCAACTTAACTAATATACCAGGAGCATCAATGAATTTCCTAACTGTAAGATGAGTCTAGAGCATGTAGAGATACCTCTCCGAAGCTTTAGTTTCTACAGGCTAGCAACATTCTACTAAAATTGTTGTATCTCTTACCCGGTGAATGATGAGGACATCACGCAGTTCTTTATCTTTTCATGCCTTAGCTTATTCGGGAGGTTTAGTACTTTATTTCAGCTTTATTTGAGTAGGTGTTTTAGCTGTATTTGTGTTCCTTTGTGGCGTTTAGTACCACATCGGTTATTTCCCAGTACTTCTCTTTTGTAAAGCCTATATAAGGCCCCTTAAACTATTGGAATAAGGCAATGAATAAATGAATGATTAAAACTTTCCTCAAATTATTTGTTAAATTCTTGAGTTCTGCTGCTCTCGAGTTTAGGGTGAGAAGCCCGTGCAAGGGGTGGAAACCCAAATCTTATCTTGTTCGCAATTTAAATTTGGTTGTGATTTGA
This sequence comes from Agave tequilana, assembly GCA_038442645.1. NCBI lineage: Eukaryota > Viridiplantae > Streptophyta > Magnoliopsida > Asparagales > Asparagaceae > Agave > Agave tequilana. The sequence continues at coordinate 4,557 of JAVJIF010008681.1, forward strand.
AGGTGATTGCGATCCAGGTGGTTTTACATCATTTTGGTATCAGAGCACCGATTTTCAATCCCCTTCAAATTTTTTCCTTTTCCAAAATTTTCTTTCAGTTTCCAAACCCTAGATCTATATTCCAAAACCCTAGATCTATATTCCAGACTCATTCAAAAAAAAAACACTGTTTCAAAAAAAAAATACAGTGAAAAAAAAATACACTGTTCAAAAAAAAATATACAGTGAAACAAAAAAAAAATCCTTCGAAAATTCGCAATCTCTACTGTTCATCTCCTACCGTGAGATCTCCGCCGCCTTCAACGATCCAGCCACGCCTTCAACCACCGCCTTCGACACCCATCGCTCCGCTGCAACACCACCACCGTCCACGTCCTCCGACGTCGACACCTCCGCCATCAACATCGCCAACAACTCGTCCTTCGCCTCTTAACAGAGTCGGCGACAAGCTTCACAGATCTCCATCACCCACTCACGCAAGATCTCCGCCTCCGCAAGAACTCTACCGCACCCCGAAGTCTTCCACCGCCGACGAAGCCGACGCCTCCGCAACCACCACTGCCAGCGCCGAGGCCATCCACGACTCGCCGCCCCCTTTCGAAGCTTCGTCGAACCCGCCGCTCACGGGATCCCGTCGTGCTTTCGCCACGATCATCGCCTCCGCCGCGCAGACCTGAGAAGATCCCCACCGCCATCATCACCGGGAAGCCTCCGCCGCCGACAGCAACCTCACCATGCTCCGTCGCCTCTCCAGATCCAGCACTCGGGCGCCCAGATCCCATCGCCGACCTCCCTCCTCTACCCCGCCGACACAGTCCGTCGTCATCAGAGATCTCCGTACCTTCCTCCGCCGCCGTCATCAACGCCGCCGCCGTTGTTGAAGATCGCCGCCGCTGTGAAAAATCTCCGCCGCTCCAGTCGATCAAGAGATCATCGCCGCCGCTCGCCGTCGTCTTCACCCTTGATCCGAGTCGCCGTCGCCGCTGCTTCCGCTCCGCCTTTGCCCTAGCTGCGCCTTCGAACGAAGAAAGAAATTGGAATTGGGTGTCGGGTGAAGACTTCACCAATACCCGCCCAACCTTTAATTAGGCGAGCCCACTCTGAGTTGGGTCCGACCGGCCCAGGTCCCCACAAGTCCCCAGGCCCAGCCAACAGTACAGGCTTGTTTTGACTCAGTTCAAGTTGTTTCAGCCAAGCCAGGTAGTTGATTGCACCCGAGTCAGGTGACCGAGTCAACTCAGCCGAGTTGACTCGACTGAGCCAACTCAGTTCAGTTATGATCGCTTCCGACGGCCTTTCAGGGCTCATTTCAAGTCCAAATCGAGCCGTTTTCGAGGCAGTGGATTCGTGACGACCAGTACTACGCGCCTACAGCAGTCTCATTCAGGTTTGAGCTACGGTCACCTTCCCAGGCGTGAACGACTCCACCTCAGGTGATATCACAACTTGACCTAGTTCATTAACTGTTGATTACTTGCAATTACTATACGGATCGCTATAATTTGTTGGTAGAAATGTTATTTGCTTCGATCTAGTGGTTGCATCTTTGCATCATTTTAGGAATGCATTTTTATTTACATTTGAGCCTTAAACTTTAGGGAATTTTTGTTTAGTGCATACATTTAGTTTAATTGACTTTAGGGCTCTTCACTGCATCTGCCTGCTTGCTTGAGTCATCATGACTAATCAGCATTATATGGACTCTCACTTAGACCAGCTACACAATCTCCATCAGGGTCATATGTCCGTTCATGAGTACATTAACATATTTAAGGACTTAACCCATCATAGTGAAGTGAGAGAGAGCACCCTTCTGAGACTCTAACTAGGTTTATTTGGGTTTACGGCCTAAAATAAAACATGCTATGATTACTGGCCCCTATGACCTAGACACCGTTGAAGATGCCTTTGATGTGGCATTAAGATTGGACTTGACTTTCAAAACGCTAGTCAATGCCAAGGTCAAATGTTCTAAATGTAAAGGCTATGGACATTATAATTATCAATGCCCCTCGGAAAGTCAACATCTTAGAACTATGCCCACTGATGACGTTGACGATTCAAAGACTGTTGAGGATGTCCAAGTTTCTTTTAAAACTGTTAACATAATTGAAGACATAGCAGTTGATTCTGTCACACAGATTATTAATGAAATTCATATGTCTTCTGATAGTGCCAATGATGACAAGACAGTTGAGCCTAATGTACCCACTGTGCCTAATCAACCATTCGAGTCTCCTTGTGTTGAACCTAGTTTTATGGTTATTCCTATCAATTCATCTTTTAGGGAGTCACCTGAATTTCTTACCAAGGTCCAGCAAATGGTTTCTAATAATTATTCTTCGGGTGATTTAGAGTTTGCATCCGAGTCCTCTGTACCTCCATCTTTAGGTGTGTGTCCTTCTAGGCATATCATATCTCTCGTTCTCCCATCGAGTTATGCTTAGAATACCTAATGCATTGCATCTGCCTGTTGCACATATTGATGATATCACTAGGCTGATAGCAATTTGCAATAAAACCTACAAATTTGCTGCATACCCACATAGTATTTTGCAGGAATTTACAGTTGATAATAGGGTGATTGCTTACGAGTTGGATAGCCCGTGGGATCCTGGTATCAGCTCCGTTTTCAGCCAGGATGATGCACCTCGCTCTACTCCCTGTTCCTTGATCGTGCTGCTATCTTCCACTACCGATCTGTCATGGAAACCAGCTCCTCCTCCGCCACCATGGTCTCGACATGATGTTCCCATGCTGCTACCACGACCACCACCTTGGCCCGATTGAGATGCGTCGTGAGGAGAGTCCTCATTCGACAGGGTCGAGTTCCTCCCACCCCGAGGGAATTGATGAGGACATCACGCAGTTCTTTATCTTTTCATGCCTTAGCTTATTCGGGAGGTTTAGTACTTTATTTCAGCTTTATTTGAGTAGGTGTTTTAGCTGTATTTGTGTTCCTTTGTGGGCGTTTAGTACCACATCGGTTATTTCTCAGTATTTCTCTTTTGTAAAGCCTATATAAGGCCCCTTAAACTATTGGAATAAGCAATGAATAAATGAATGATTAAAACTTTTCCTCAAATTATTTGTTAAATTCTTGAGTTCTGCTGCTCTCGAGTTTAGGGTGAGAAGCCCGTGCAAGGGTGGAAACCCAAATCTTATCTTGTTCGCAATTTAAATTTTGGTTGTGATTTGAAGGTGATTGCGATCCAGGTGGTTTTACATCAGTGAAGTTCTATATTCCCTTGATTAATAAATAATATGACATGGACACTAACCAAGGATTCTGTCCCACAGCTATGATCAGGCCTAATGGCTGACATGTTATAGCAAATTTTGACTAGAGAACAGACATGATACAATTTCCATAAAAAAATTGAACTTCGTTTTTTTTATTTAGATATTAAATATGGAAGAAAGAACGTCTTCTGTGACTGCTTAAACAGGTTACCTGGCTTGTTGACCTACCATGTGCATATCCTATCGCTCAAATAATAATCCTTAAATTTCATAGAATGATCCAACGTCTAAGACCAACCTTTTTTTTTTCAATAACAATCTCTAGTATAGATTGCTACAAACCAAAGGGCTCTAAGCTGGCTACCCAAAAAAAAAAATTTGATACCCGACAGAGATTTTGTTTTTATCTGGATTATCAAAACATTAATTTTCTGACGACAAAACAACTAGGTACTGTTCAAAAATTAGTATCACAACATCTTGAAATAACAATATTTTTTTTCTCATCTTGTGCTTGCTCAAACTAAGAACCACAAAGATGAAATATTTCTAGACCTAGCTTACACAAACACCTTATTTGCTTTACAAATTAGATTACCACCCATTGATAACCATATAACCCAAAAATAATAAACTCTAACTGTATGTGACATGCAACCTATCACTTAGTTCAAATAATTTCCACATCTGTGCATTGTTATCTTATAATTCAAATTTCCTAAGGATGGAGAATTGCTGGTAATTTCTACATAGAAGCATAGAACTACATCATATATAAATTGCTCTTAAAGGTTGATCTAGGATTAATTTGCCAGACATTATTAGCCAACCGCAAAACCTTGGACTTAAAGCTGACTGCAATAGTTTTAATTTCTCCTAATCTTAGGCTATCATCTCATTAGATAAAGCATATGAACAACAGTTTTTCCAATAATAGAAAGCTTTATTTATAGCATGAAAGACATAAGCATATATACTGAAAGAGGATAAGGCCTGTTTCATAACCAGAAGTTGAAAGCAGTTCGGACTGAACATAATGACAGTCACATAGGAAATCTCCAATTCCAGTAGCTTCAATAATCAGAACTCAAGTATAAATAAAAGTTATCATAAATATAAAAGCTTAAGCATACACAGACAAAGAAATGAGGGGCTCTACATCATTTGTGATTCTCAACGTGGCGAAAATAGAAACCATACTGGTAAAAGATCAGACACATTACACATAAATGTAAGTTATTATTACTGATACTTGTCAGATCCAGCATTATCCAACCATCAACAAAACTGACTAATTCTTGTTGGAGTTCCAACCACCAAGGTGCCACGCTGAGAGCAAAACACTTTACATGTGCAAAGTGATTACAGATAACATGAAAATTTCTATCATATGCAATTCTTGAATCATCCATCCTTAAATTGGTTTTTTTTTTTTTTTTTTGTGTGTGTGTGTGTGTGTGTGTGTGTGTGTGGGGGGGGGGGGGGGGGGGGGGGGGGGGGGGGTGTGACACAACAATACTACTTCCTCTTGTGATTAACAGAAATCTAAAGTGCTTGAAATGCTGCTAAGATAGTGACACTTCTCTGAAAATCATCATTTACCATTTGAGATGTACTTTTTTGCACAGTTTTCTTAACATTTCAATGATAATATTCTCAAACCTGTTCTTCACATCTTGTTTCCTAGAAATTGATGCATATTGCCTTCAAAAATGGAGGAGTTTTGAAAGCTTAAGTATTTGTGTAATAATACAACACAATGCCTTTAGCTCACTGAAAAGGGAGAGTCATGTACAGCTAGATTCCTAAAATGAAATTGCATGTCACTTAAATATGTAGGAGACGCCATAATTAGATACATCAATTTAAATATTTTTAAACTCTAAGCTAAAATTCTAAAATAATATAAGTAATTAAGTATGAAATACAAAAGAAAAGAATAATTTCAATTAGGTCCTGAAATTGATTGCAAATCAAAACCATAACCAATGATCACACATATTTGATAATACCTATCTTGTACTATTGTACTAAGGCTTTTGTTCTTTTCCTTTTCTTTTTTTTTTTTAATATTTCTTACCTCTTCTCCATTTTTTTCCTTCCCAATGTTTCTTCTTACTATCTTCTCTTCATCACATATTAGTGCCAGAAAGGGCTATAAGAACAGTGCCTATCTAAGCAGCGTAAACCTGAATATGTGATATGCTCGAGCCTAAATGACAATGCAGCTACTCAAACACCTCTTAGAACAGTTCATGCAACAATATAACGTAGTTGGTTAAAAATATAAAGCTCAAAGACCTATGTGGTGTATTACTATGTTTATTTAAAATGATAAAGCTCAAAGACCGATGTGGTGTATTACTATGGTTATCTAAAATGATAAAGCTCAAACTGCCTTGGTTTGTTTTTGCACAGTACCAAAATAAAAAAAAAAATTAGCAGATAGACAACTAAAACATCGATCTTGTTTAGACAATTTAAGTAAATAAGGGCAGAGGCTACAACAAGCCTAAATGTCTGTCTTGTACAAACAAAACACAGAGTCACAAATGAGATTCTAGCTAATTAATATAAATAAAATAGAACATGGTAGTAAACACACCCACCACAATCAGTAAACTGTATGATAGATAAAATAATAGTAAGCATAAAAGATCACTTACATGCCCTAAGTTCTGGGTGCAATTGAGATTTCGATAGAACTTCTCTAACAACTCCACACGATTTTTTTTAACCTGAAAAAGAAAACATTAACTTTCAAGAGTATGACATGCATATAAACTCCAACTATATTTCCAAATGCAAATAGAACTACCACTACTTGTTAAGTAGAACAGAAACCAAAATGTAAAAAGGCATTACCATGGCAAAAGATGAGTCTAACGACTCATATCTGACCATCCAATCATTTGACACTGTTGCAACCTTAGCTTTATCTGGATAATCCCATTCAAAGCATGAAATATAGAAAAGCAAAAGTTTAATGACATGGAACATTATATCATATATCATTACCGATAAAAGAGACCAACCTTGTTTGAGCTGTTTCTGTAAGCGGTGTAACCTTTCTTTCAACTTTGTGATCTTCTCATTTTGTACGGTCCTCCAATTAAGTTGATCATCCATTTTTCTCTAACCAATAATACACTTAAAAATCAGGACAGTTTACAAAGCAAGCTGTATGATCCAAACATGATAGGTTAGGTGCTGGACAATTGCCAAATCTTTGAATCTCCATCTAATATAATAAAAAGTGCAACATATACCATACTGTGGATAACTGAAATCGATAGAAATAGAAAGGGTAATTGAAAAAAGTTCAATTTTTGTTTACCATCTACAACTTTGAGCGTTCTATGTGCCGCAAAGAGAGTGCCCTTGTAAAAAAGTTACCAACTAGAAAGTATTATGCTCTTTGCCGCAATTTTTTCAAAAAAGTGGACTAACCTTAGCCACCAGCTTAGCATCCAGCTTCCTATAAAGTGAATTCCTAGAGCTCTGCAAATATTTCAGCGAGGTATTGTACTCGTTTAACCTACCAAACCAAAAAATTATCAAAATTACACGAGAAAAAACTCAAGTCAAAACGATATTCCGATCAAATACCAATGATATGATGAATCGAATCGAGATTCAGTTGAGGATTAGGGTTATGCTTGGAGCTGCTCACCTGTAATTGACGCAGGACGCGCAGATTGAGGCGAGGTTGGAATTCTCGCAGAAGGCGCAGTTGCTGTTGCTCGATCTCCTCGCCATCGGTTCCCTCACTTGAGAAATATTAAGGGATTTGGGGGTTTAGGGCTAGCGGGGTTTTGGGGGTGGTGGGAGTTGAAGACGAACAAAATCGATTAACTTTTTTAAAACTAATTTTTCAAAATTTATTTCTTGGGTTAGAGTGCGCAATCTAATTGGGACCGAGAATTGCTGAGTAGAAAATACTGATGGATTGACTGCGATCGATTGAAAGTGAACACTTCGGATTCTTTGGCGGGTCGGGTTGGGTACTTAAAATGCCTTTACCCCCGTGCAGAGCACGTGTAATAATAAACTAATATACCATCGTTGTATGTGAAAGCTCGATCAACCAGTCAAGTGGAAGAGGAGAGAGGAATAAAGAGAAAGAAGAAAAAGAGAGTTGAGAGATGAAGAAGAAAGAAGGGGTCGACGCTGCTCTCTCTCACGGATAAAGACAGAAAGACAAACAAAGTTTATATACGACTCACGAGAAAAAATTTCCCTTCGATCAATTTTGATCATATACCGCTGTTGTCAGTGAAAAACTAATTGATCAGTCAGGAGGAGGAGAAAGAAGAAAGAGAAAAGAGGGGGGAGTAGATAAGAAGAAAGAGGAGGTGGTGGACGCTGCGTAAAGGAAAACAAATGGACGGATGGACAATGTTTCTACATGAGTCACGAGAAAAACTTCTCTTCGACCGATTTTGATAAAAAGCGCTTAAATTATAATTGATAATTATTAAGGGTTTTAGCAGAAGACCCCTTGACTTTCCTAGGAGTACGAAAACCTCTGGGAAACGTGCATGAAATCCAGAATTTCTTTAATTGAATATTTATTCTAAATAAATAAGATTATATTTAGTTATATCAATTATTTGTTATTTGATTGGTAATTGAAGAAAGTGTATAGCAATATTTTGTAAAAGAGATGAAGTTCATTACAGAAAGAAATGAAATCCATAATTATTAGGCAAAAAGCAATATTTGTGAAAGAGCGTGATATTTAAACTGAGGACATTTACAATAAACAAGATAGATATTATTTTTCTTTAATAAGAGAGAGAAAAAAGAAGAAACAGTAAAGAAGACAGGCCTAACTAATGTGTAGGTGAAAATTTTTGCCTTGAATTCACTTCTGTCTCTCTCGGGAACGTGACACCACCTTCAAAAAAATGTTTGTCATGTTCATTTATGTGTGACAGTTTTAATGGTATCAGAAGAGTATGAGAGAAACAATAACTACAACAACAATAATAGTGTTAATGTCTCGATTATTTATCTCAAGAGAAATAGTGTTGACAATAATATCGAAACATCATCAATAAGGAAGCAACATAACACTCGTGACTATCGCAACGATGAGAGAAGGCAGCGATAATGCCGAGCACAACATCAATAATAGGTGGCAGAAGAAATGACGATAGCAGTTGGTAGATGATGATAATGGTAGAGTCAACAGTGGTTTTGAGGACCACGCGACTAATAGGGATAGTGACAATGTAAAAGGCAAAAAAAAAAAAAAAAAAAAAAAAAAAAAAAAAAAAGATAAGAAAGAACGAAAAGAAAAAAAAGGATAAGAAAGAACGAAAAGAAAAATATGCATGTTTACCATAAAATAAATTTCTTTACATGTTCTAACTAGATTAGTCTGTATGTCACCCTTCTCTCACAAAAGAGAGTGACGCTCTCGAGAACTACGAAGCATAATGCCATCAAAATTTAACATTTTCGAAAATACTAATTTGAGTTTACGCTGAACACTGAAACAGTGCATCAGAATCTTATTTTTAGGGGTGGAAGTGAGGAAGTGTAGAAGTGAGAGAATAGTAATAGTTATTTTTGAAACTTAAGAATTGGTTAGTGAGTTTTTCAGTGTTTGAATGTTGTTAGAAAGTACGATTTGAAAAATATTATGTCTTTTCTGGTGTTTTGATGTTAATGTGGAATTGAAAGTAGAAAAGTTAAACCACAAAGTTGACCGCAAAATAATATTAAAATAAAATTTAATTAAGAAAAATAAAAATTAGATTGTAATTAGAATGCAAGTGAGATTTACAGGATCACAAAATTAACTGTTTTGAGTTACAACTTATTACAAATGAGAGTTACATGACCACAAAATTAACTGTAGCCCACTGAAATTGAGGAAGTAGTTGTGTAAAAGGGAAAAGAGAAAAGAAAAGAAGTTTTCTCATTTTCATTTTCCGGTGTTTGGATAAATAGGAAAGTGAGCAATTATACTTCCCCGTTTCCTTACTTCTGGTCCACTTCCTTGCAACCAAACACGTCTAAATAAATTTCAGCATACTAAAAGTTATGTTAAAATAAGAATTAACAAATACCAAGTGACTCAATGAACTGTTTTTATTCTTTATTTTTATTGATGATGAAAAGAACAAAGCCAAAGAAGCACATGAGAAGTGGAAGAAATAATAGAGAGAAAAGTATAGCACATAACTTCTATTGCTTTGTAGATGCAGGGTATGTTTAGTTGTTGTAATTGGTCGTAATTTGTAAGTCATAATTAGTAAAAAATTTATAATTGTAAATGAGTTACATGCATGTAAGGTTTACAGTATTTGATTAGTAATATAAAGCTGTAAGTGAGAAAGTGTATTGTGTTTTACGGTGTTTGGTTGTCGTAATGTTTAAGTCGTAAGTAGAAAAGTTGATCACAAAATTATCTATTTGGTGATTAAAAATTTTTAATATTGCAAATAAATACTAAAAATGTTAAATATTAAAAAAATAATATTAACATAAAAATAATATAAATTTGCATGATCACAAAATTAGCTGCAAGTGGGTTGTAAGTGAGTGATAGTTGAGTTGCGTAAGTTTTTTACGAATTACATTCCAAATAAACACCATAGTTATAATTAAACTGTAAGTTATCTATGAATTACAGCTTTTTATGACTTTTTACATCCAAATAAACAGCCCCACAGTTACAATTCAATTCGCAGTTACGTAATGTATCAACTGGCAAGGGACGCTTGGGAATTAATTAACATCATAAATTTCTGCTTTATCATATGATCTCCGCTTGTATGGACAGTCGCAGTAAGAATTTCTTGGGATTAATATTTTTTTTTTTTTTTTTTTTTTTGTAAAGAGTGCGCGAAGCAACTCAAAGTACTGTTCGGTCACAAGCCACTTGAAGCACTCACCTGTCTCTTTAGAACAGAAACCAGCAATAAAAACCAACCAAACAGCCCAAAGTATTCCTTAAAACTGGTCCCAAAAAAAAAAAGAATAACAAATATAAAAACAAACAAACAAACAAGAAATTGCCCACTGCGAGCCTGTCAGCCTTATCCAAAACCAAAACCATCCATCACCGACTCTCAATCAATAATCTAAACCCACGTGCTCTGATACTGTGAGTGACACGAAAAAAGACTATTAATCCCTTTACTCACCACTCACCAGACTCATCACTTCAAAAATTAAGCTGAAAGAAAACTTGTTGAAGAGCTTTGTTCTGTGATGACAGAGATTGCCCTGATGGAGGTGGAGGACTTTGAGAGGATGAAGAAGAGATCGGCGGAGAAGGATCAAGGCTGTGATGAAAGGTACAGCTCAGTGATCTCAGCTGCTTCTCTGTCTAATGGTCTTCTTGCTGTTGGAGAGAAGACGAAGGAGGAGCTCCCTCATCATATAAAGGGGAGGCTTGTTGGGCCCAGGAGCACCTTGGGATTGGCTGCTTGTGATGGTTTCTTCTCTGCTTGATCTCTCTGGAATTTGCTCTCTAATTAGATAGCTAGTTTCTTTGTTGTCGAGTAAAGTGTACATGTTATATGTCCTCTTGAAATTTGTAAATGTATCTTAATTGGAATATTTTTCTTATAAAGATCTCCTTTAATGAGGTTAATGTGTGAATATTTGTATTTTGTTCTTTTCTTCTTGGTGACTAAGATGGCTAGATGCCAGGGGGCTGCTGACCCAACACAAGGTTCAGTCAGCAAATGTAGAATCTTTACTGTTATAATCATAGATTTTTTTTGATTGGAATTTTAATTTGATTGTGGCTCATGTTTGTAATCATGTTTGTAATAAGATCAAATATCTACCCATTCATTCACAAACTCTTAACATGTACCCAAAAGTTTAGCTATTGCATCTCTATCTCAAGAAAAGAAAAGTTAGTGGAGGGACCGACAGCAGGGAAGAAGACAAAGGGAGAAGAATATAACTACAAGTTTAACGATAACACGTACAAAAGAAATCTAATTATATAGACAATTGTACATTCATCACAATGTCTAAGTAACATAACTTTCAAACTCATGTTGGATCAAAAATCAAGAATTTAAACAAGAAATATCAATATTAAGAATAATTTAAGTATTGATAAAAACATCAATTGAAAAAAATGTAAGAAGAGCAATCTAATTAGTAGTGTATTTTTTTTTTTTAGAAAAAACGGTGTGCTAATAAAGCCTCCTGTGTTTCATTAAAAGAATTAATGAAAATAATCTCAAGTAAGTACAAGAATCTAAAGTCTCTCAGAAGTACAGAAAATGTGTACACGCAGCTTCTCAAAGATAGATAAAGGAACTAAAGTACAAAGAAAAGAAAAACTCCCACCATCTTGTTCCCTCTTGTCGCGCTCATACAACAATTCTCCGCCGCTGCTACTCCGCAAAACTCTTTCGGTCCTTAAGTTAGAATGAACCTTCGTTTTCCTGTTATTCTTCTTCGCTACCTTCTGTCGGCCTGATCTGCTAGAGGAAAACCGCCCCATGAGTTTCTCAAACTCTGTAGAAAGGCCTCTTGTAAGCCCATGTTTATCACGTTCATCAAGAACTCGTCATCTATCAAAGGACTAAGACCCGGCCCGCCGATGCTCATTCCATCGAGGGATACCTCCTGCCCTTGGTCAACCGGTGAAGACGACCGAGATTCTCCACTATTAATAACTCCCCATTTAAGCATTGGGATGTGTCTTTTCTCTCAAAGTCCCTACTTATAAAATATCCCCGTATAAGCAATAAGGCTTTACCTATCTTCTTGGGCTCAGAAAATCCATCTCGCAGCCCAATAATGGGCTCAACTTGAACTGGTGCACTCCTCTCAGCCGTTACCCCCATATCCCTGCTCTGCCCTTATGATGAGCCTGCTCCAACAAAGGCGTAGACCCAGCTTGAAGCTCAGGGTTCTCAGTCTCAGACGGTCCATTCTAGAATACAGCGTTCTTAGGCCCAGCCGCCCAATTTGAAAGGCCTGCTCCAACGGTTCATGTAGATTGTACAAGTTCGGGTCTGGCTTGTTGGAAGACCCGAGATCTGCTACATAGAGATTCCCCTTTTTCAAATTTGAATTCACAGAGCCTAGATCTCTTGCCCTCCAGCGCCGTCCTCGTCGCTGTCCTTCCTGACATTAACCATGCCAACAGGCAACGCACATCTCGAGGCCGAATCCTCCATTTCCTTCCTCTAAACGTGATGAGCTTGGGAATTGGTGATACAACTGAGCCCATACCGAGCGGTATAGCTTCGTCTATGGCTGAGGTATATAGTTTGATGCATTGAAATTAATCTCCTTGATATAAAATATTAGACTCAAATCAAGTTCTTATAATTAGATAAACTATAGTATTTCATACTGCTTTAAGGATAAGGTGGGGCCTTAGCTCCGGAGTAGCATTATTAAAATAATAAAGAATGAGAAATTACAAGAGAGAGGGGAGGAGAGAGGTTGGTGTGTTGCAAATACATCCAACCAAATCAAAGATGCCGGGGGGGAAAAATTAAGGTGTGGCTTGCGTCATTTATGGAGTGGAAAGTGAGATTGTCATAATGTCTTCAAGGATAATATCCGACCTCCAAGCTCCACGATAGAGGATTTTGTCTTAAAAGCCCTTTGATTTTGTTCATGCCACACCACCCATGTAAGTGCGGTGATCACACAATCTCATTGGTTAACTTCACTTTGTGGGATATTGCAAAGCCTCCAATCAGCCTAAAGAGATGCAACAGAAGATGTACGCAAGAATAGACATAAGTGAGCTCGTTCTGGTGCCCAAAGTTCCAAGGTGAAAGAGCAATGTAGGAAGACATGGCTACCGGTTTTAAGATTAACCCCACAAGACATGACGTTGTTGTTATATGTATACATCTCTTAGTAAGATTGTCCACCGTTAAGAGACTGTCATGGAATGATATACACATGTGCACTTTGATTTTTAACGAAGCTTAGGTCATCCAAATCTATCGATAGTAATTATTCTCTTCACGGTAAACGGTGAGGCTTCTACAAAGAGAGTTAATGGTCTATCTTCTTACTATTCTTTTTAAGTGATATAGTACATGACAATTGTTACAACACTAATCTTATCTTTTTAGAAGATTCCCGCGAATAGGGTAACGTTTGGATGGCCAAAACAAAAATATTGAAGATATAGGTGGAAAAAAAAAGCAAGAAATCAAGGGAACCTTGTATCTAAAGCAGGATGGCCGCTAGGGCGTTGAGCATTTTTTTCATCGTGTTGGCTGTTTTAGCCCTTCATGAGATGCGCTTCGAACAAGGTTGTCTTGAGGTAAAAGTGGTTTGGATGCCGTTTTCGCGACGTTTCAACGTGTGGGCCTCGCTGTTTTGATCAAAAAGAAAATAAAAGGGAAAATTAATGGCGGCCCCAATCTTCAAGAATTGGGTTTTAAAAATTGCGGCCTTACGCTTCGTAAATTTAGTTTTAGAGATCCTCTGGAATGTTTTAAACAGCCCCTAAATGGCTAAATATTTTCAGAATTTATATATTTAACCATGTTTCTTATATCGTGCGTTTTTTTGACAATATCTTGGCTATCCGGACTCTAATTCGCATGACTCCGAAACCGTTGGCTTCATAGATACGAGACCTGTGTGTCTATGCCGTGGGAATATGGCATCAGGTGTTTGGGAGACCGATGAGCCAGGGAACAGTTCGTGAGGTCTTCCAGATTTCATTTATTAAAAATTAAAAACTATACGTTCCTATTTCAATTCCATTTGATATCACACACACACATGTATAATATTAATATTATTAATATACAATAATATAAAAATATATGTTACATTATTGATTAATGGGTATGTATAATAATATACTCATATATACGTTAGATATAATTAATAAATAATATATTAATTTATATATCTAACCCTATTTCTTATATCGTGGTTTTCGGACGATATCTTAACCATCCGGGCTCTAGTTCACAAAAATTATGGAGCCATTTGATTCGTGAAGATGAGACTTGCGTGACTGCGGTGTGGGTGTACAGTATTGCGTGTTTGGGAGACCGACTGACCAAGAAACAGTCTGTGGGGTCTTTCAGGTTTCATTTAAAAATTAAAAACTATACGTTACTGTTTCAATTCCATTTAATATTACATATATCGACTATATATAATACTATATTATTATTAATATACAATAACATAAAAAAATTTGTAATAAATATATATTATGTTATATATAAATAATTATTGCTGTAATAATATAAGACATATTTTTATAATATTATATAATAATATACTCATATATATGTGACACATAATTAATATTTAATCAATAATAAATATATTGAGCAGGGGCCACTTTCTAGGTAGTACTCAATTTTTGGAAGGTTTAGAAAGCTTACGCAGACTATTGTTTTAAATCAACAAGGTGGATAACACCCATCTCGGCCCCCTAAACCATTAAGAGAGGAAAAACATGATATATTGGTTGCCTACTTCAAACTTGCAATCTATCATGTTCTTCTTAGTATTCCATCTCTCTAATTTGGCATTCAATGTTTTTTCTTTTTTTTTTGTTATTTGCTCTCTTTAACATAATTATTACTTTACTTTCTTTTATTTAGAAGCATAGCATCATGAACCAATGGAGAAATGGAGAACAAAAGAAAGGAACTAAAAAAAAATGGCATAAGCTCTGAAGTAGTAAAGGATAAAAAGACTGATGAATGATATTACGCCACAGGAAATAAACTCTAATAGAAGAATATAGGAACATCTGAGTCAATAAGTTTCTTCTTCTCATGTGGAACCCGAAAATAAGAATTAATGAAGCAGTGAAGAAAGTAGCTAAGTAATTCAACTACATTGTACATGTTCATGCATGGGCGTGTAAAAAACATTTAGGGCGTGTTTGGTTGTAAGGAAGTGGACGGAAGTAAGGAAATGAGGAAGTATAATTGCTCACTTCCCTATCTATCCAAACACAGGAAAAGGAAAATAAGAAAACCCTTTTTCCTTTTCTCTTTTTTCTTTTACACAACCATTTCCTCACTTTCAGAGTGCTACAGTTAATTTTGTGGTCATGTAAATCTCATTTGTAATAAGTTGTAACACAAACAGTTAATTTTTTGATCATATAAATCTCACTTGCATTTTAGTTACAGTTCATTTTTTATTTTTTTAATTAATTTTTATTTAAATATTATTTTGCGGTCAATTTTGTGGTCAACTTTACCACTTCCACTTTTACATTACCATCCAAACACCGAAAAAGACATAACATTTTTCAAACCACACTTCCCAACAACATCCAAACACCGGAAAACTTTCTAACCAATTCTCAAGTTTTAAAGGGAACTATTATTACTTCTTCACTTCCTTACTTTCTCACTTCCACTCTTAACCAAACAGGCCCTTAAAGTAGTTGTTCTCCGTACAACAATCAAATAGTTATTCTCAAAAATATTATTCTCAATGTTGTAGCAGTGAGTTTCTAATATAAAAGAGGATAAGTATAAATAAAAATAAATAAATAGTAAATGTCGGTAATTGAGACAAAGAGGACAATAAAACAATATTTAACGTGATTCTGTCGATTTGATCTCCATCCATGACATAAAACAGAAAGAGGAATTCACTAATCAAAATGGAATAATACAAGAGATTTCAACTCTAATCTCACTCACACCCGAACTCACAAAGCCCAACTATAATAGACTTATATAAAAAAAAGAAAGATAAATGAAAAGAGAGAATGATAAAATGTGAAACTCTCTCGTTCTCTTACTTGCGCCGTCCCATGCAATATCATGCCCATTTATAAGCACAAAAAATAGTTGAATCATCATGTCTTTTATTCGTGCATGCATATTCCATGGGTGATCATAAGTTTCATATGGTCTAAGAGTTTACTAGCTTTATTTATCCCCCAAAATTTTGATATTTAGAAATTTAACCCTCGAACCTTTAACAGCATAATATTACCCTCTAAATCTTCTAGATGTTAAAAATTTATCCCCTTTAGAATAAAAAGAGAATATTCTGATTTAATTTTATTAACTTGCCTAAATTTTTAAAAAATAACTAGATTAGTCTTATTTAAATGATTAAATACTGCATCCCAACTTAAACCTATAAACTCACCTCTTTTTCTTGCCTATTTCTCATCCTTCTCCACTTCTCCCTCTCAAATTAAGAACATTTCTATTTCATTTATTTATCATAAAAAACTAATATTAAATTGTTTTCACATGCGCTCCTTAAAAAAATTTGAGGAGAATTTCAAGAAAATTTAGCGTAAAATTTTAGGGGAAAAAAAAAGAAATTTTATGTTTAAGGGAATTATGTGCACGCACGTGTGTGTTGAGGGGGGAGGGCTGAGGAGACAAAAAAATTTGTTTCGATAGAATTTTGGTTTGTCATATGAGAACAATGAAAAATAAAGGAGAAAGACGTAATGGATAAAACACTCTTAATTCATTTAAGATCTAACTGGAAGGGGTAAGCTATTAAGATTAATAAGATTTTTGGAGTAAATTTCTAAAATCAAAGATTTTAGAGATATATTTCTAAATACTAAAAATTTGAAAAGTGTGTGTGTGTGTGTAAAAATAACTCTTCATTTTTATCAAGAAAAATTTCGTCTCAGCCACAGACTTTCCTTCATATTTAGGAAAAAAATTTCACCTGTCTATTTTTATTCACTATATCCTTATCCACGTTAGCATAAATTAATTCTTTCTAATCATCACTTCTGTATATATTTTCATTTTATCTTTTACTCTTTCCCATCGCCTCCGATGTTACTCTTCTCTCAACCCTAACCCCGACGCAAAGTAATTCACAAATTGACCTGCGCGATCAGGTCGTCGTGGGGGTTGAAAAGGGAGCAGGGAGCCCCCGAATCAAAATTTTTGAGATCGACCTTTTGCAGATCTCGTTTGTTCATACTCACGAATGAGTTTCGTTTATGTTTATGATCAATGCGATTTTTAAATATGAAAAGCATTGGGCATCATTCAATGTCGGTGAATGTGAGTCTGCTGATGATGGCGAAACTTATACGAGGATTGCGGCTCATGATCGTAATTCTTTGTGAAGACTACGATTATGGTCGCAGTCCTTTATTAGAAGACTGTGACTATGATCACACTTCTTTTATTAATTAAAAATGGGACATTCTGAGAGGACTGCGATCATTTCCAATAAAGACTGAGAAATTGTGCTTTTATGAGAAAAATGACACAGTCCTAATAAAGACTAAAAAAAAGACATTTTTGTGAGGCGCAGTCCTAATAAAGCGGATTGGGATCATGATCCCAGTCTTATAAAGACTCAGAAATATGTCATTTTTGTGAGGATTGCGATCAGTAAAGACTTGAAAATGAGAAAATTTTGTGAGGACAACTATATACCAGCAATCAAAATTTTTTAAGAGGTCCATTTTTTAGGCGTATTACTAGGGGTGCCATCGGATTGGATGCGGATCGGATATTACCTTTACCATATTCATATCCGCACCCAACCTTCGGATACGGATATTGGTGGATGTGAAAAAATGATATCCGTATCCGCCAAAATCGGATATCAGATATAAATTGGATATTAGCGGATCGGATGCGGATACTAATCGGATATGTAAAAAATGGATATAATTAAAGATAAATTAAATAGAAATACTTATATTACTTTTTATCTCATCTATTACAATATTAAATGTGATACATACTATGATATTATTGTGTACATATCAATACATTCATCATATTCATTGTCATTCAACTTCTATAACAATAAATTACACATCCTCCGGTGCTAAATGCCGTTTTGGATGCCATGATTGATGTCGAAATACTTAAAATATCTTGTGGTACTCTTGCAAGAATCGAATACTTTCCACTATTACTTTTCCACCAACTCAAAATATCAAAATTTAATGCCTTATTCCATTGAAGAATAGTCTCCTCCATACCGATATCATTATGAAGCACGCAACATTCGGATATCGGATCGGATACGAATAAGATATTACGTTTACCATATCCATATCCGCACCTACTTTTCGGATACGGATACGAATACGAATATTGACGGATGTGAAAAAATGATATCCGTATCCGGATTGGAGGCGGATTCGGATGCGGATATCCGCAAATAATCCGTATCCGATGGCACCCCTACATATTACGGTGCATTTGCGTCTTTTACTGCTGAAGAGCGCTTCTACACTTGACACGGGAACACATCTTGTTAGTTTAAAAAGAAGTGAATATAGTGAATTAAATTATGAAGCTGAGTTTTTTTCATAATTATGATTTGATATAGAGAGCTGTACCGAAATCTCGCATATGGAAAATTTCTAAATTTCAATCAATTTCTATGTTTGTATTTGTGTCAGTAAAAAGACCAATACTACTAGTATCTGCTCGATCTGCCATCTCTGACATTGCAATTGTGCAAAACCGACTAGTGGCATTTCTGTAATAAAGTGCGAAGATCCACATTCACATACCCTTTTATTTTTTTTTTGAAATATTTTATTCATTCTGACACTCTGACAAACTATTTATTTTATTTAGTTTAGTTAATTATAAGAATTTACAGGGCTTTGGCGGGATGTCCTTTTCTTAAACCCCCGACACACTCCCCCAATCACTCCGTCCGATACGTACATCCTCCCCCCCCCTCCGGACTCGAATGGCGAGGATCGATTTCGAGCCCTAGAAACAAAAACTTAAACAGAAGGAAACTGAGATCTCCCTCTCGATCTGGCCCTAGCTCGAACCCCTAGGCCCATCCCATCATTAGACGCCAATGGCGTCTCGAGGAAGATTCCTCCAGCGCACTCCCCCCTCATTCTGCCTTGACTCGATATTCAAGCACCAGATCTTGGGCGTTTGGTGAGATCGCGACGCCACGTCTCTTTCTTTCCTCTCGCTCCCTTACTCCCCGATCCCCACTCCAGGGATTTCAATTCGCTCGCAATCGGCCCGGAAAATGCAGGCGGAGTTGAAGGCATTCTAGGTAATTTTGTTGTTCTTGGATCTTTGAATCGTTGTGCTTTGATTTGATTCTAGGGGTTTTGCTCGGTTACTTGTTGTTTTGATTAGAGTTTTGTTACTGGATTTTAGTGTTGGTGATTTTGAGCTAGATCTCGAGTCCGACTTGGGGGATAAGGATTTATATCACTGAATATGCGAGTACTCTTTGGGGTTAATGTAGTTAGTTTTGTGTGAATTTTCCTAAAATTTGATCTTTTATGCTACATTTTGGTG
The DNA here is from genome assembly GCA_038442645.1 of Agave tequilana. Taxonomy (NCBI): domain Eukaryota; kingdom Viridiplantae; phylum Streptophyta; class Magnoliopsida; order Asparagales; family Asparagaceae; genus Agave; species Agave tequilana. Next base: position 24,038 of record JAVJIF010008681.1, read on the forward strand.
GTGTAGTGTGGATATCTTTTGACTTAATTATAGGAATGGACTTCTCTCTTGATTAAGCAACTGTTTTTTTATTTATAATTCAATGGAATTTGTGCTTGGAATGATCGGAGTTTATATTTTCATGTACATTTTCGTGAGCTTGATGAGATTCTGTTGTTTTCTTTGGATGTCCTTTTTCCACTGTTGCTTTTAGGAAATTCAGCAGTGCTTAGGTTCATCGTTTTCTATGTAAAGAAACCAAGGATTTTTTGTTCGAATTTAATTTATTTATGTTCTCTCGTATCCACTTGTGAGAATTTACTCTTTTATGCAAATTATCCATGCATTCTCATCAGTTTTTTCAGACTTTCACCCAGTGCTTTCAAAAGTGCTGCTTTTTGAAATAATTAAGAAATTGGGAATTGTTCTCATTCTGCTGCTTTTGTAAGAAATAGAATTGGGTATAACGACCTTGCTTTTGTCATGCAGGGGAGGCAACTAAAGTGGAAAGGGTGATTTTAGCTGATAATTAGCCGATTCTGGAACAATGTCAAGGGTTCCTAAGTGGAAGGTTGAAAAGGCAAAATGAAAGTGGTTTTCCGACTACAATTTCATGCTACCCATGTAAGCTTTGCCTTTCAATGTTGGCCCTTTTGGTGTTATTCTTTCTCCGAATTTGCTGCTCCTGCTGATCTTCTTTCTTGAAATGTTCTCCTGGAACAATGGAATCAGTGCCTATGCTTATATATCAATCCTTTTCTGTACCTTTTAGTTTTATAATTAGGGTCCCCATGTGATCTTCTTTTCTTGATTCCTTGCTTGTGTTGGGAACTTGTTTAAGTTTGAAAAGTTGCATTTGAAATTAGGAAGGTATTCAATATTTCTTATAAAATAACCTATTGGACTTAAAAAGGCGTGTTCTAAAATTTCCGGCTATTAGCAAGCATAGGCTATAACCATATGCACAGTTGAGTCACTACTGTATGAAGACTCTCCTTTTCTTACTGAAAAGAGAAATCATGAAATTTAAAGGATTTGGGAATGGTTGAAGGAATCCTAAGGTACCTAAAACCTACTTTGAGTTGAATTCTGAATTTCATTCTTTATTCCTTCTCCTTACAATGCATTTTCTCTAATCCCTATTTTTATTTTAAAAAATTAGCTAGCAAAGAAGTATTAGTTGTTCTTGATTCTGGAAAAACACAATGATCTCAAATTAATGTTGCCTGGAAGTTTTTGATTTGGAGTGCCTTCAAGGTTGGAATAATTTGTTTGCATTTGTTTCAGTATTATTATATTAATCTTAGCTGCCACAGGGAAATTCTTTTCCTCATTTCCTGGTACGGTACTCTTACTTGTGCCAGGGGACATACATCCATGATAATGGGGATGCCATGTGAGTTAAGGTTGTGAATTTAAGAAGGCATATGGAGCCATCTTTTCTTCAACAAATTGTGATGCTATGTCTTTACCTGCTTGGAGTTGTATATTTTTCTTCTACTTTTTGATACTTGAAGGGCATGCGAAGATAAGAATCAGGTCATAATGACAATTGGACTACTGATTTGCTGTATTCACATCAATCTCAAGATAACCTTCTCGTGATGTGTTTGTTTGATGGGTATCTTTCCCATTATTATCGCTTCTCTTTCTCCTTCATAGCAAATTTGTCTTCATGATTCAGGAACATTTAGTTTAAACTTCTTTAAATGCTGACATCATGCATGTGGAATTCCCCTGATCACTCCCTTACAAGAAGATGATAAAAACATGGTTTATTTAGGCCATTTTTTGGCATGGTAAACTTGCGTTTGCTTTTTTTATCAGGCATCTGAATGATGAGCAATTTGTGCACTTCTATTTCGCTTGTAGATGGTAATATCTGGATGATGCAGATTTTTTTTCTTCTGGCTTAGTAAACAAATAGTGTTGACGCATATGAGAAATGAGGTTAGAGCGCCTCATTTACGTTCTATTGGCTGTGTGAAGCTGAATGCTTTAATTTCGTTTTACCTTCCTGGAAGTTTGTACTCGTGAAACATGGGAAAAATAATGCTCATATTGTTTGGTGGATGCATCTCTTGGCCTTTCTGCATGAACTGAGAGTGAACTTTCTTTCTTTTTGTAGATTCCGCAACCTGGATGGGATAAATTGTTTGTATCTTTCATCCCAGTTGACACAGGGAAAGCAACTGCAAAAACTACCAAAGCAAATGTGAGGAATGGGAATTGCAAATGGTCAGATCCTATCTATGAAACCACAAGACTTCTTCAGGACATACGAAGTAGAAAGTATGATGAGAAGTTATATAAGCTTGTGGTGGCAATGGTATACTGTTTAATTATCATCGTTAGTGAAATTGTTGGCTTTTTCTTTTTCTTTTCTTTTCTGAACTATGTCTTAGAGAATTTGATGCCTCTATGCTGTTTAACATGTTTCTTACTTGTATTGACGATATTTTGCTTGTGACAATATTATTATACCAGGGTTCTTCGAGGTCTAGCCTTCTTGGGGAGGTTTCCATCAACCTTGCTGACTTTTCCGATGCTTCAAAGCCTTCTTCTGTTTCCCTACCCCTTCACGGCTGTGACTATGGGACTGTTTTACATGTAAGGATGCATTCTGAGTAATGTTCCTTTTCACTTATCCTTTCTATTTGCATTATAATTTTGTTATTTAGTGTCACCATGTGTTGTTTTCTGGAGGTTCTATAAGATAAATGGACTACTAATTGTCAGTTGACCACATGTCCTTCAACTGAAAATCTATAAGCAGAACAAGATTTGCTAACATTGTTACAGACAAGTCTTAACAAATTCATAATACATTTGTGTGATTAAAAGTTATGTTTTTGTTTTATTTCATACTAAATGACATCTTTATGGTTTCATTAGGAATGAATATCACATCCTTCCATTTTCTAATGTCATGATTCTGTTTGCTATTTGAACCCAGGTAACAGTACAGCTTCTTACTTCCAAAACTGGGTTCAGGTACTCCTTCTAACTATATAAAATGATTTTAATTAGTTACCTCTTGCCTTATGTTCAATGTTTTACAGAGAATTTGAGCAGCAAAGGGAGCTTAGTGTGAAAGGTTTGCAGACATTATCTGGCCAAAGAAGTTATGCCCCTGCTGAGCCTGCAGCAGCTACATTAGAGATGACAAGCGAACAGCTAGATAAGGTGTGCCGTTTTCTGAAAAATAAGAAGATCAACAACTTTTTTCTGCTTAATGCAAACCTATTACTTTCATCAATTTTCTGGCTTTTTAATCATGTTTCTTAACCCAGATCCTACCATAACATCTCCTTCAGTAACCCATGATCCCTGATATTATTTTGCTCACGGAGTAGCAATATTATATCGAATAGAACATTTGAATTTTCTAGCCACTGGTAAATTTTGTTCTGTATGGAGGGAGAATGTACTTAGTTTGAGTAAATGGGGAAATGCCAGAAATTTTATGAGTTTATCCTATAGAATCATCATGAAAATATTGACACATGGTTATAAAGTGGAGGTTAACATCATGAAAGACATGAATATCTAGCACATTAGGCTAGTATTGTGGAATTATATGTTCAATACAATACATATAGTCTTATACCATATTATGTCCATGTAAAACTTCTTCTCAACTCCGATAAGTACATGTAAACTTTAGGTTGGTGCCTCAAAACCTAGGTTTGAAGTATCACCCGGTACCAGGTATGTACATATATGTCCTGATAGCGATATTGCCGATACAACCGAGCCGAAACCATGACTGGAATGAAACAGCTGATTATTTCCAATATTTCTGACTTTTGATACCAAACACCTAGGGCCAATACAAATAATGATGCCAAGGTTGCAAACCTTGTGCAAAACTTTATTCTTTTTGGCATTTGGTAATACTTTCTATATCACTTCTAACTTGTGCCTTTTTAATGCTTTTTCCATTATTTTCATTCCTATTTTGTCCCTTAAATTTTGTACTTGAATCCATCTGTGTATTCTCTATTTTATGATGTGCATTATACATGCTCGAAGCCTCTTCCTTATGGATCATTCTTAACCATATAATAATACATGAATAATTGTTGCTATGTGCAATTTCAATGGGAAATATCTCACTCGTTACTCAACATTTACGTCTTATTAGATGTATCTTTAGTTATTTATACACCATGTACGCCTTATACTATGTCCAAGCTAGTGAGGGTACTTAAAGTATGGAATCTCTCATCCACTAACCTTAAGGCCATGGTATTAAATATTTACCAATTCTGACATATATTGGTGCAAGGTCTGAAATATTGCCCGATGGCCTCATACACCGCTGATATGGCCCATGGTTCAAGGTATCGGCCGAGTCGGATACGACTCGGCCGAGTCGTATCTGACTCGGCCGCTGCCGATGTGACTCGGAAGCCCGAGTCGACCAATGGGCGCCTAGTCGACCCGGATCGGGTCCGACTCGGACCCGATCTGGGTCGACTCGGCGCCCATGAACCCTCCTTTAAAGGGGCTGAGTGAGAGAGAGATCAGATCTGATCTCTCTCTCACGCTGCCCCCTCCCTCTCGCGTCCCCCCAGCGTCGCCGTCGTCGTCGCCATCGCCATCGCCCTCGCAGGTACTTCTCCCTTTCTCCCTCTCTCCCCCTCTCTGTCTCCGTCTCTCTCTCCCGCTGTGTCTCTCTCCGTCAGACTCTCCCTCTCCCTCTCAGTCTCTCTCTCCCCCCTTCTCCCTCTCTCTGTGCCTCTCTCTCCCTATTTATCTCCGTCTCTCTCTCCTCCTCTGGGTCTCCCTCTCTTTCCCTCTCTGTCTCCGTCTCTCTCTCCCTCTCCCTCCCTCTATCTCCGTCTCTCTTACTCCCTCTGTGTCTCTCTCTCTCTGTCGGACTCTCTCCCTCTCTCTCCCTCTCAGTCTCTCCCTCTCCCTCTCTCTGTGTCTCTCCCTCCCTCTCTGTCTCCGTCTCTCTCTGTCTCTCTCTCTGTCGGACTCTCTCTCCTTCTCCCTTTCCCTCTCAGTCTCTCTCTCCCCTCTCCCTCTCTGTCTCCGTCTCTCTCCTCCTCTGTCTTCCTCTCTCTCCTCTGTCTCCGTCTCTCTCCCTCTCTCTCTGTTCCTCTCTCCCCCTCAGTTTCTCTCCCCTCAGTCCCTCTCTCCCCTCTGTTTCTCTCCCCTCAGGCCCTCTCTCTCCCTCTGTTTCTCTCTCTCCCCTCAGTTCCTCCCTTCCTCCCTCAGTTTAATTTATTTGAGTTTAATGTAATTTAGTTTAGTTTAGTTAAACTTAATTTAAGTTAATTTAATTTAATAAAATTTTATAATTATAATTAAGTTAGGCAATTTAATAATTTTATTGAAGTTAGGTAATTAAGTTAGTGTAGGTTAATCTAGTATAAACTAGTTTAGTTTAATTTAATTTAGTTTCATTTAATTGAGTTTAATTTAATTTAAATTAGTTTAGTTAACTTAATTTAGGTTAATTTAATTTAATAAAGTTTTGTAATTAAGTTAGGTTATTTAATAATTTTATTGAAGTTAGATAATTAAGTTAGTGTTTCTTAATCTAGTATAAACTAGTTTAGTTTAATTTAATTTAGTTTCATTTAATTGAGTTTAATTTAATGTTGTTTTAATTTAATTTAACAGATAATTTTTTTAAATTTCAGTATGGTTCCAAAGCAACACGATATTGGATGGTAACGTGGTACCCCTGTTGGTGGAAGTAGAAAACTTGTGAAGTGTAATTATTGTGGGAAACAAGTCCATGGTGGTATCACTAGATTGAAGCAACATATAACACATGTACCCGATCAGGTGGAAGGATGCTTGCGAGTATCAAAAGAGGTATCTCAAATAATGAGACGACATCTTTCTAAAGGTAGCAAAGAAAGAGCAGTCATAAAATCCAAAAAAGAGCGACTTATGAGATCTTTAAGTGAGGAAGATTTTTATGATGTGACCGAAGAAGATTCTGATAATGAAATTGAAGAAGTTGGTAGTTTAGAAGGAGTTGAAAGAAGACAACTAAAACAAGTTATGAAAGAAAGTCGTGAAATGGTTTGGAGATCGGCAGAAGGAGTTGATATTGGTGGCAGTAGTTCGCAACCTTCAGGATCAGCGAGTAACCGTGGATTGAGTCGGAGTATGACTATGAGAGAAGCTGAAATTTCAGCTCGTGATATTGATCCTTATATGTTCCCAACAAAATAGAAATCAATCAAAAGCACGTTCTCAACTGAGAATATTAAAAAAGGTTAGAAAATCCGCGGCGAAATTCTTTCACTACAATGAAATACCATTCAATGCAGCTGATAATGGTCCTTACTACCAAGCCATGATTAATACTATTGCGAAAAGGCCCTACAGGGTGCCAGATTGGCAATCTATATTTAGAGGAGGAAATGAAAGAAATTGAAGTATATATTGCTTCAATAAAATAAAATGGCCGTAGTATGGTTGCACAATCATGTGTGATAGATGGAGTTCTCATAATAGAAAGCCTATTGTTAATTTCATGATTTATTGTGATAGAAGTATGATCTACCATACTTCTGTTGATACTACTAATATCTCGAAGACTTTTGATTATATATTCTCGCTAATGGATAAAGTTGTTGATGAAGTTGGTGAAGAAAATATCGTGCAAGTTGTAACAGATAATGAGGCAAGTTTCAAAGCAGCTGGTCACATGTTGATGGAGAAGAGAAAACATCTATTTTGGTCTCCCTGTGCAGCACATTGCATTGATTTGATGCTTGAAGATATTGGCTATTTGAAATCAGTTAAGGAGACATTAGATGATGTTAAGATGATCACATCATTCATTTACAATAGCCTTAAAGTAGTGAATTTAATGAAGCTATTTATCAGAGATAGAGATTTGTTGAGATCAGGTATAACACGGTTTGTCACCGAGTTTATTTCTATTGAAAGCCTTATTCGCTATGAGCAAGATTTGAAAAGAATGTGTACGACTACCGAATATCCGTGAATTCAACAAGGAAAAGAGTAGAAGAAGTATGCGAGATAAGGTTTCTAATCTTATTCTGACTGACCGTTTTTGGAAGAAGGCAAGAGAGGTCCAAAACATTATGGATCCTCTTGTTAGAGTCTTGAAGATAGTGGACCAGGACAAGAAACCTACACTATCTATTATATATGAAGTTATGGATAGAGCAAAATTGGTTATAAAGGCATCAAATAAGAACTGGAAGAAGTACTGGGATATCATTGATAGAAGATGGGAGGGACAATTGCATAGACACTTGCATGCTGCTGGTAATTCATTTGCCTAGAAATCATATTTGTTGACTAGAAGTTAAAATTGTCATATCATAACAATCATGTGCTTACATTATTGCAGCATATTTTTTAAATCCAGCACTCCAATATTCAAATATTTTTCTACACATTCAGAAGTGAGAAATGGATTAAAGGAGGTCATTAAAAGATTGGAGCCAGATTTGAATAAACAAGCAAGAGCTATTAATGAGGTAATAATAATTTATTTATTTCATCGATTTAATGTTATGTAAATATTAACACTTGTGATGTGTATTCTTACAGATAAAATTATTTGTGGATGGAGTTGGAGAATTTGAAAGCTCACTAACTAGAAGAGCAGTACAACAATCTCTTCCAGCTGATTGGTGGATTAATTATGGCGAAGAAGCTCCCAATCTGCAGAAAATTGCCATCAAAGTTTTAAGTCAAACATGTTCTTCATCGGATTGTGAAAGAAATTGGAGCACATGGTCGCTGATTCATACAAAATTGCGCAACCGGTTGGCAATAAACAAGTTGCATAAACTAATATTTGTGCATTATAATATGCGGTTGCGAGTAAGAAACTTGACATGCAAAAGCGACACTGATGATTATTACAACCCAATTGATCTGAACAATATTTTCAATGATGATGATATTTTGGATGAGTGGATTCGTGAGGGAGAACAACCGATGTTACCACCAGATGACTTAGGTTGGTTGGATGAAGGTATTCGTCGTAGTGACAAAAGTGGCGGTGATGGCGGTGATGATGGTGATGGCGGCGGTGATGAAGAGACTCATGGTGTTGGTGGAAGCTAACGAGGTGGTGCTTTAACATGGGATTCAGAATATTATGCCACACAAGATACAGATCATGGAGGCCGGGCAGGGATTTCGCAACAGCGTAGGCATTTGGATCGGTTGGTCGATTTCAGTTCTAGCGATGATTATTCGAGTGGACATGATAACTACTCACATGGTCATCATAGTCTTGAAGGCCATTTACAGGGGTTGGGTTTGACATCTGGCCAATATTCTGGCACTGATTATTGTAGTACTGGTGAATATTCTACTAGCAGCACTGAATATCGAGGTTTTAGGTATTATCACCATGGAGCTGATATTGCACAACTCCTACCGTCATATTACTCTGATAGTGGATCCTCTGGCCAATCATCTCATCCTACAGGATCTCACTCACAAACATATTATTATCCTTATGGAAACTATATGTCTGGTTTCTATACTTATCGCGGGGATGATGATAATGATGATTTTGTGCCTCCTCGTAATTGAATGTGAAAATGACTATAATAGCAGGTACTTATGAATTATTTTGTGCAATTTACTATATTATGCATGTATTTTGATATTTTTCTACCAACGACGCTTGTATTTATGCTTTCATGTTACGTTTTGAGTGCTAGGTGATATGTTTTGAATATGTGATACATGAATTTTGATATCTACATTTTTTATGATTTGTCATGATTTTTTCATAATTTTTTTGGCGTTCTATGTAGCGTTTTGCGCGTATCGTCCGAGTCCGATTCGAGTCGCCGAGACCGATCCGTCTCGGTGCTGGCCGAGTCGGCGGCCGAGACCGAGACTTTGAACCATGATATGACCCGATATAACCAAAATGATACCCACTATTGCTGATATGCCGAGAGGAAACGACCGATAAATAATTGTTATTGCCGATTTTGATACTACTGATATGGATGCTGAGATTTCAAGCCATGATTAACAATATCTTATCGGGTTATACTATATTAAATTATGGAACCCCTTATCCACTAACCTTAAGATTTAAGGCCTTGTTTGGGTGATTTGGAGTAAAATCCCTTGGATTACACTTGTCTTCCGATATGAATCCTTGGGATTACTATCCAAAGTGCTTGCGTGGACATCCAAAAAAGAGGATCTTCATGACATATCAATGTTTTACTTTAAATATTCATTTAAAAATATCATCATGCCAAAAATGTAATTTATATATTTAATATCTATAACTAATTGAGATAAGAAAGTCGTGAATTGGATATATTGATAGGTTAGCTATGATCTATATCTATAGTCTAATATCGTTTCTATCAAAAGATTCCAAACAACTTGTCAGCGATAGTGGAAAGAATTTCTTACTCGGGATCACAAGTTCAAGGCATCCAATATTCTTTTTTCCCTATAAAAAATCACATGCACATGCCGTTGTTCATTCTAAGTATACAACGTATATATTGAACATAACGAAAGGGAGAAGAGTAGTGAAAAGAATGGTAGCTAGGAGTAATTGCATGTGGGGTCCACCATAATTCTCAAGGAAAGCAACAATGAGGTCAGACCTCATTTTTAGAATCCCAAGGATGGAGGAGAATCTTAGGATAGAAGTTCTGAGTACTTAGTTCAAAATTTGCCATTCATAAAAGACAATCCTCATAGTTTGACTGATTGTTGAGAAAAAGGAATATTGGATCAAAATCCTTAGTATTAGCTCTACCAAACAAGGTGTAATTGAGGCCTCATTTTGTTTGATTATTCCTAGTGAAATTGGATTTTCAATTCTACACCCTAACTTTAGCCCTTTATCCTCCTTGATATCTTTCACATTTTTAATGTAATGTTCAACTTTGTTATTTGGTCTCATCTTTTTTCTTTTTAAGTGGCTCACACTTCGACTTGTCGCACCGCGAGGCGGGGGGCAATATCCGCGTCTGTGCCCGCCGCTGCCCACACTGAATGGCGGGTAGGGTGCACGGAGTGACACGATATTATGTGTCTCATTAATTCGCATCATATTACTCGAAAAGAAATTATAGTTTATAACTAAGAACTTATAATTCTTTTTTTTCCCAAAAAATAATACATTTGCATACAAGCTCATTAAATTGGAACCATGGTTTGAAATATCGATTGATTCTGATACATATTAGCAATATTGTATAAGATTTTGAGGTACCTGAACGATACTAATCTTATAATATCGGTCAATATCGAGGCTGATATTGTTGATACAGTCGAAATTGCCAAACGGTATTGTCAATATTAAAAATCATTGGCCAATATCGATACCGATATCGAGATTTTAAACCATGATGGAAACTTACTATGATGCTAAACAAATTATTGGAATTGGGTCCCATTAAACTTAAAAAAAATAAATAAATGTGGGGTCTATGAAACTTTATATACATACATGATACGCATAATATAAACAATGGCAACTTGTGGATAACACCCCACATTATTGGGAGTTCTATGTAGATAACCCCTCGTATGCTATAAACTACTTTATCCCCTGCAGTTGAGGGATGTTCTTACGAGTATCATGTATGTTACAATACGATGTGGATAATGAATACATAAAAATTAAAAAGAATAATGGATAAATTCTTTGTTGATGCACAATTAAATATTTTTTATAATATATATTGGAAAAAAATTAAAATTCAATCATGAAGCAAACTGGCAAATCCATCAAAAATTTAGAAAAGAGGCATATTCATATTTCACCCAATTTTTATTTTTACAATAAATCATCAACCCTATACTAAACTATCATATTTTTCCTTTTCTGGCATATATTCCAAGTAAGAACCATATTAACATCAATCCTAAAAGTAAAGATCCAAAGAATGTTCACCCGTTCCAAAAGTAGAGATCCAAAGAATCTTCAGAGAAATTAGGTGTTAAACATCTAGTGAAGTCAATGCAACCCATGTTAGGGCAAATGCCCATTAACTTTGATGCATATTAGGCTACTAGTCATCAAACCGAATTTTACCCAAAAGGGAAAACCTCTAATGGAGTCTTGGGTCCAATCTTATTTAAGCATATATCAATCTCTTTGCTTTTTCAATATGAGACTATAGTCTGATTTGCCTTTGTAGGTCTTTTCTTCTTCTTAACATGAGTGCTTATGAGTCAGATTCGAGACACAATCTTAACAATTTTCAACTTGGCTCGTATTTGGGAAGGATCAAATCGGAGAGCCTGAATTTGGAGATCAATTGGCACCACTCCACCTTGTGAGCATGCTCTCAAAATTGTCTTGCTGGCAACTAACGAGTATGTCTTGAAACTTGTCTAGCAGCATGAGTTTAACCTTTCACAATCTCCACCGTGTAAATCGTGTTTGGATTAATTGTAGCACCCACCAAGACATGGAGCTACTAACCCGCTTGCACCATTGTACGAATTCAATATTATGGTAAGGACCCACCATAACATGACCGACATCCTTGCTTGTACTATAATGCTCACTCCATCCATGTATTTTAGCCCAAGAATCTTCACCATGGGCTCTGATACAATTTGTTAGGACAAAAGCCCATTAACTTTGATGCATTTTAGGCTAATAGTCATGAAATCAAATTTGACCCCAAAAGGAGGAACCCCTAATAGTCTTGACCCATCTTATTTAACCATATACCATCTCTTTTCTTTTCCAGTATGGGACTAAAGTCTCGTTTGCCTTTGTACCTCTCTTGTTCTTCTTAACTTGAGTGCTTTGAGCCAGATTCAAGTCACAATCTTAACAATCCGAAGTGTTATGCTGTGGAAATTTTTTTTAGCTAAAATCCTAGATAATAACTTTAAAATGGTAATAAGGTAACACCAATATGTATAATCAAAGTTTCTCTAGGATCAATTTCCAGCCAAAGTAATATTATATATAGCAAAAGGCCACATTTGCACCCTGTCACAATAACCCAAAATTTTCAGCCTCTCATTCAGTTTGACCAGGATACAGATCTTTACATCTCTCCAAAAGGAAAAAAAGAAAAGAAAAACTCTACATCTGAAATGACCTCAATACGTCAAAAGAAAAGCTCTCTTTTAAAATTTTAAGGTCAATTATCATAGATCTTCAGTTGAATTTGTCCGAAGAGAACTTCTAAGGAGAAATATTGCATCCAAATTTCCCCTTCAAACAATTTACAAAGATTTGATGAAAATGTTTATCCAATTACAACTGTCATGCTCCCAAAAAGTGGACTAAAACCTATCTTTCACAAATTTTACGCAAACTTGTACTATATCACGGAGAAAGGATTTTACTTTACCTGTGAGAAAGAATCGAAGAGAGGTTTTTGCAGGAGTTTGATAGATAAGGCAGCGAACTCTGGTTTCATCATCTCTCATCATAGTCGGTTGTTTGTGATCGGGTTCCATATCCATGCACTATTTGTAAATGGATTGGACTATACATTTCTGAATTATCTATGGATAATAAATATCTTTTTCTGCCTTGATAGATGTGGGTACAAAGAAGATTTAGATATTTCAGACATCCATTTACATCCTGATATCTTCCATGTTCATATTCTTGAGCAATTATTTCTTAGCATAAGACACTACGTCAGATGTCTAAGTGACGTAAACATATATTGGTATTTTGAATTGCAATTATTTTCCTTAGACATTGTCACACCATCCTTTTCAACTTCAATCACATAGTTATACTAAAATTTAAAATCTTATTGAGTTAAGGTGTTTAATCACATGCAACCGATTTCTCTCATATTTCATATTTCTCAATGCACTGGTATCAGTTTGGAAGAAATCTTGAATTTCTTTCCCTTGTTTTTGTTGACATTGAGCAATTGCATATACGACTTCCTAGTTAATGTCCTCGAAGACAACTCTCTCATAACATTTTCACTGAGTATTTATATTTTGATTTCTCCATCCTTTCATTCAGTCATATTATCCTTGTTCTCAATGCGTTGCATCATTTAGGTTCCTAATTCTGCATTGTCTGGCTATAAGTTCCTTCTAAATGTTTCTTGACTTATTTGAAAACATGTTTTATCAATCTTCATGATCCCAGTATCTAGCTTCTCTTCTAGTCAACAAACTTCTCCTGCTAGTTGTATTTTAGTTCTTTATCGAACAACCCAATCTGGCTCAAAGAATCTGTCAGTTGACCCTGCAATTGAAGAATTCAAGGTTGATATGAATGCTACCCATTCCTTTCCTAGAAGAAGCATAAGGTAACTAAAAAGGATTCACAAGCAAAAAGGAAGTACATCTTTCTGCTCAAACTTCCAAAGCGAGAACCGTACATCACCTCCTAGGAATTCCATTACGACTCTTATTTTGATAGACTTTTAAATGACAGACCTTATAACTGGAATAGATGTTATTAGAACTGGTTTAAGCTTCCGGCATAGATCCGCAGAAAGAGAATTGTATCAGTGTCTTTTATGTGTTCTCCATTTTCATTCTCATTTGTTAGGTTTCACTGGATCACAGTAGTTTCTTTTGCTTATATTTGTGGATGTCACAAAGAAATCACATTTCTCCCAGATATGAAGGCTCTGTGTATGTGTGCGCGTGTGCATTTTGTGGGCTTGGCACATATGACCCCAACTTATTGGAAAGGTCTGAACTCTGAAGTTAATATAAATGATAATATATTTTATCTTGAGGATATAATTTTTTTTGGTAATTTTGTCATTATCTCAGTTTTATTACAGTATACAAGCTGTCTCAAATCTACGATTTGGTGGTCACTCTAGTCCATATCTGTGTAAAAAGATGTGCAAAGTGCCCCATGTCTTCATTTTTACTGAGCCAGTGCTTTTCTTAATAATATTTTTAATAAGCCCTGTCAATTTTGTTGGAAATAGGGTATAATCTTCAGATTTTTATAATATTGAAAATCCTCAATTTTAGTTCAAAAGTTAGGACAACCATAATCAGATTACTTCCATGGTACATTGGTACCGGTAATAAATTATTTTTGTTGTTTTGTTGGAAATAGGTTAATAATGCGAGGGTCAGGTTCAAAGAAGCTTCCATTGGGCTTCCTTTGCTTGAAGAGGTGGGGGAATCAAATGAAGACTATGAAGATTCGGTTGCCGGTCTTTCATCTAATACATCAGAGAGTCAGTGTGCTGAAAAGAATGAAATATCTAGTATGCATGAGGTCGATAGCCTTAAAAACATAGTGTCTGGTGATATACATGCACTTCCTGCTGCTCAGAGTCCTAGAATTGCTAAACATGAGATCTGTGACATCCGTCTTTCAAAACAAGGAAGCAATGATTGGACTCATGCATGGAGTTCTGACTACTCAGCTGATAATGACCTGACTGTGGCCTATGAAGAGAATAACAGGCTTAGATTAAGATTGGAAGGAGTTGAGGCTGCTTTTTTACAGCTGAAAACAGAAGCAAAGTCACTGCAGAACATTTCTGATGAGCTAGGTGCAGAAACACATAATTTCGCCAAGCAACTTGCTATAGAGCTTGCTTCAGGGGAGACGCTGACCACAGAAGTCTCCATCCTAAAGTCAGAGTGTTATAAATTCAAAAAGGAACTTGAAGAGTTAAAATCTGCTGCAGCAATGCAGTTTATTCGTGTCAATGAAACTCCTTTCCATGGAACAATGAAAATACAAGTGGCAGATGCTCTTTCAGAGCAGAACAGTTTCTCCAAGCAACGTCAGGACAAATGGCTTCAGGGTCTGTTGCTTCTTGAGGACAAAATCCGAGAAATTCAAAACAAGGCATGTCCCAGATACCATGGCAATGATTTTGATTTTCTTAGCTCCGATTTTGACGTTCTTCATTACATCCTTGATAACCTTAGACGGGAGACTGCTTTAGACTTGGTGGAAGAAACTCAGTTTAAGGAGGTGCAGCTCACAAGGGTTTTGCAGCCGGAGCACTGTATACATGGACAGGGCTTGGAAGGATCTTATATAGATCATCATCATCATCATCATCATTATCCAGATGTTAAACTTCATAGCTCAACTAATTCTCACCCATTGAAGAAAAATATTGACACTACAAGCGTACCGGAGGAGAAAATATGTGAACTTCTGCAGAAATTAGAAGAGTCGGATGCTGAGAAAGGAATTCTAACAAAAAAATGGACCAGATGGAGTGTTACTATGAGGCACTAATTCGGGAACTTGAGGAGAGCAGGGATCAGGTGGCCAATGAATTGGAAAACCTCAAGACTGAACACTCTTCTTGCCGTTATACAATTTCTGCTCTCCGAAGTCAGGTTGAGAAGTTGCAACAAGACATGAATGAACAGTTCATCAGGTTTGCAGGAGACAGGCATGACTTGGATTCTCTTAATAAGGAACTTGAAGAAAAGGCTATTGCATCAGAGACTGCACTCAAGAGGGTTCGTTTGAACTATGCTATTGCGATAGATCGTCTACAAAAAGACCTTGAATTACTCTCTTTCCAAGTTCTATCTATGTATGAGACGAATGAAAACCTTGCAAAGCAAGCCCTTCTGGATGCTGCCCAACTGCTTCCTCATCAACATCATGAAAGACATCCAGATGATCAGTACAAGCCAGGTATTGCGAAATCTCATTCGGATACTATATCTAGGAGAATTGATCATGAAAAGTCTATGACGATTAATGGGATCTCAGACCAGGCTATCTTTGGAACAGTTCATAACTTTGACTTTAACGGGGAGAACAAAAACATCTTTCAAAGTGGACTATCCAGAAATGTAGATTTATGCACCAAGAAGGAAGGGGAAAACTGTAGTAATGTACCAAAAGTTAAAAATATTGAAAGAAGTCTGCTACTCAAAAGTGCAAAGGAGGGAAAGGATCTGGTGTTTTGCAATGAGCAGAGAAATGAACTCCCGGGAGGAAACCCCATTTTTGAGGCCAAATATGACTTCCAGAGCCAAAATGTTGAATCAAGTAACCAGCTGTTAGGTGATAATGTTGACTCTGAAGAAACAAGAAGTTCACTGGACATGATGAGAAAGCTCCAAGTGGATACAGAAGCTGAACTTTCACAGATGCATATGCTTAATATGCATTGGGAGGTTTTCACTGAGGTTCTGAAAGAAGCAATCCATAATCTGAATGATGGGGTTTTGCACATGAAGGAAGAGATGGTTAAGCTTGCACGACAGACGGAAGATTCAACTTCTGAGAAGGAACTGTTGATGATTAACTTGCATAGCGCATTTGATGACGTCACGAAGTTGAGGAAAGATGAAGCCAACTGCCGCTCCAAGTGTGATGATTTAATGTTGAAAAATCATATTCTTGAAGCAAGAATCGAAGATGCCTCGGGAGAAAATAGTTCCCTTGTTCAGAAGGTTGCAGAATACCAAAACAAGTATAAAAGTTGCCTTGTAGAAAGGAATGAATTTGATGACATGATAAAGACTGAAAGCCTCCAGACAAATTGTCTCCGGAAAGAAATCAGATCCACAGTTGACGACTTCAAAGCATTGAAGGAAGAATTTGACATTCAGTCATCTGCAAACTCTGAACTGCATAAAATTATAAGCTATCTTCAAAAGAAGTTGGGGGATCTATGTCATAATGTGGTGTCTTTCAGTGAGGAAATTGATGGCATTGCTGTTGATGGTCCATCTCTAAAACAGGAAATGGAAAGTAAGAACTACATTGCTATTGTCTTGCATCTGGAGCAGTTTCAGCAGGAAGCATACAACAAGATTCTTCAACTTCATCGCGAGAAAAAGGAGATAGAAGAAGATAGAGATATCACTCATTGTTCTCTTAACAACACAGAATCGCAAATTCTACACTTAAAGCAGAGATTTGAGTCTGACTTAGAAGAGACCAGAAGGAAGCTAGATTTATCAGATGCTCTGGTTGAAAAACTTAAGCTAGAACTGCAAGATGTAGCTGATAAGCTTAAGCGCAGTTTAGAGGCTGAAGAAAGACACCAAGGTACAAACAAAGAGTTGTTATCAAAACTCACTATCCTGGAAATTGAAATACAACAAGGCAATGATGAAAAAAGGGACATCACTCAAAAGCTACTGGAATTTGACAATGTGAAGGAGGAACTTGAAAGGACAAAATTAAGTCTTGTGGATTGCATGCAAGAGAACAGAGCTTTGATGGCGTCTATGGAGTCTGGAAAAGTGGAATCCATACAGTTGGAAAATGAGCTTAGCAACTTAAAAGAAAGTCTGAAATGTGCCCTGGATAATCTACATGTTGAAAGAGGATTAAGGGAGGAACTGGAAGCTACTGCTGCAGATCTTACATTGCAATTGGAAGAGAAAGGTCAGAAACTATTATCTTGTGTTGAACAGAAATCTGAGTTGATCTTTCTCAGGCAAAGGGTTACTGATCTTGAAACAGAAATGCAGCATTCCTTGTTGAACTCTAAAGAATTCCAAAGGAAACTTGATGATGAGATTTCAACTCTCCTTCTCCAGACTGCTGATCTGGAATATTATTTGGTTGAATTTCTTGATCAATCTTTAAGTGCAGATGTTAAAGTCACTTATCTGAGGTGTCAATGCCAGCTGATGATGGAGGAGCTTGTTGACCAAAACAAGGCAGTGCACACTGAGCTTGAGGAGCTTCATTTGAAGCATACAGATCTTGTTGCCTCCCTAAAAGATCATACCGCATCTGAAGCACAATCTGCTGATGAAAATGCAAGGTTATCAACAGCTCTTCAGTCTGTGAAAGCTGAACTTGAAGTTATTGTCCATGAGAAGGAAGGCCTTCTAGCTTACATAAATGAAAAGAGCATTGTGTTGGCTGGTTTTGAGGATATGGAAGCTAGAGTCATAGTGCTGGAAGCTGATAATAGCAGGGAAAGGAAAAGGTATGAAGATGAAATCTGTCAGTTGAGGAATATGGTGGTGAGTTTGGAAGAAGAGGTGGACAGTCTACAGTCCTCAAAAGTTGAGTTGGAAACCACAGAGATGATTCTTAAATCTAAACTGGATGAACAGCTTTCCCATATTTCATTGCTTGAGGAATGTGGACATGAGTTGAAGAGGTTAAGGGAACAACACAGTGAGCTAACTTACAAGCTCTCTGAACAGAGTCTGAAGACAGAAGAGTTTAAGAACCTGTCTATTCATCTTAGAGAACTCAAAGATAAAGCGGATGCTGAGTGTCTTCAAGCTCGGGAAAGAAGGGAGGCTGAGGGATCATCACTTGCCACACAGGATTCACTGCGAATTGCTTTCATTAAGGAACAGTGTGAATCTAAACTTCAAGAAATGAAAAATCAGTTATGTGCCTCCAAAAAGTATGCAGAAGAAATGTTGTTAAAGCTTCAAACTGCTCTTGATGAAGTTGAGACTGGAAAGAGAAGTGAAGCTTCTCTAGTTAAAAGAAACGAAGTGCTGTCAATGAAGATCTCGGATTTGGAAGCTGAGCTACAGACGGTTGTGAGTGATAGACGAGAACTGGTCAAGGCTTATGACAGAATGAAGGCTGAACTTGAGTGCACAATTTTAAGTCTTGACTGTTGCAAGGAAGAAAAGTTGAAGCTTGAAGCTTTTTTCCAAGACTGCAGTGAAGAAAGGAAAAGACTTAAAGTAGAACTTGATTTGGTGAAAAAATTGTTGGAGAACATGGCAGCATTTACTGGAAATGTCGAAGCACATAAAAATCAATCTGGTTGTCACAGTACCACCTCCATTGCGGAAATACTGGAAGATGACAATCTTCGGCCTTCAGTTTATCAAGAAATGTCAAATGCAGTAGCCAATTGTTCTGATGAAGGGACAGTAATGGAGGCTGGTGAAGATCCTATAAATAATATAAACAGAATGAAACTTGAAGAGATGAATCCTATGCTGAGCTTAAGCAGAGAAGCGAAGAATGTACCACCAGCCTGTGGTAGTGTAAACTCCCTTCCAATTATTCAACAAAACTTGCCGGACCATCAGGTAACTTTTAGTTGTTTAATCATTTTTACTTTAATACGGTTTAACTTTTCTTTTGTATGGTTAGGTCCTCTGTCAATAGTTCAATACTTATTGCTTTCTTTTGCCTTCTTGCGTTTGCAAAAAATAATATCTAAAAGATGGATGAGGTCGGGAGATTATTGAAATTTGCAGATCATGGGAGAATATCTGAACTTGAGTGAGGTTCACCCTTATACTGACACATTCACTGTGCAAATTTATTTTCTAACTACAGGACTCACTTCTAAAGTTTGAGGTTTCTTTTCATTGAAAAGTGGCAAGAGTATAATCATACTGAAGGTTTTTATGTTTTTAAACTGAGAGATACCGTTCACCATTTGGAGAGTTATACCTCCCATGAAAGACTGGCAGGAGGAATGTTTTAATTTCTCAAACTTTCTGACTTCTATCAATTTAAAGATGTAAGAGACTAAGAGCTAGAAAGTTTCTTGTTCTCATGAGTTCCTTGTGAGCAGAAAACGCATCATATAAGCAGCTGGTGATTCTTAGAAGGGAGTTTTGGATATCCTTACCTTCCAAATCTAAGTACATAGAGGGGACTGCGTGTAGCATCTAGATGTTTTCTCTTATCAACTTGTTTCCTATTAAAAGACGTAAAACTGGTTGCCCTATTTCTAATATACTAAGTTTTGTCTCAGTTCATTTTGTATTCAGTCCAGTTTGTCATCAGTAATAAGGCTTATCTAACACTGGAAGATGATTCTTGCAACATTTCTTAGAAAGGTCACCAGTTGAAATCTGTTTATCAATTGCGAATTCATTTTGGAACTAACTGATTTGTGTACATCCCTTCAGGAAGTGTTAGACACCTTTAGTGAACTGCAATTCAATGCTCTTTTCCTGGTCCTTGCATTAACAAAGGACTAAGGACATTCAATTGAAATTTTTATAAGCAAACATAAAGCATTTCCTTCTGTGGCAATACTTATTTACTTTTTTTTCCCTCTTCCTTTTCTATTTACTTGTTTTTTGAACCCAAGGATATTCTATTGGATAAATTTTTTGGGGCCTCAGCGTTTTAGTGTGGATATTTTTGCTTAGCATTTACTTTCAAGACTAAATTACATCATAGGCCTTGCAGGAACCTATTGCATTTTCTGTTAAATTTGCATCAGTGGCGATTAAGCTTCACTGTGGTTTTATGCTTGTTACCAATCTCTTAATCAACCTCTAATTATTTGATAGGATGAACTTGTAACAAGAAGTTTGATTGACAACGAAACCTTGTTCGAGAATAGTACAAAACACATTGCGGATATTAAAGAGCATTTTAAGGAGCAGCAGAGATTGCTTACCAGCATGGACCTACTTCATAAAGAGGTACATTTTTCATTTCATGAAACATTTTTATTGTTACGGATGATTTCCAAAGAAGTTCCAGATGCAACACTGGGTTTGACAGGGGCTAAGGAAAAGAGAGTGAAGAGTACGGAGGCAGAGTTCGATTGCAAGAGACCTCATAAATGTGACCAATTAACACAGAAGTCCATGCTGTTAATTTCAGGTTTAAAAAATGCCTAGAATAAAAAATTCAACTGCTTCTGAGGTTCCAATCTCTGAATATAATTGTTTGTGGTCATACAATGAACGGCTTCAGGTTTCTCTCTCTGAATTAAATGGTTATATAACAAATGACTTTCAATATAACTGAGTTGATCAGTAGTAGTCTATAAAGATCTGAATTACCAAGTTAGTCAACAACTTTTTAAGATATGAAGATCTTCACTGATGGTTATATGGGCTGCAACACCTACAACCTAAACTGGTTATAAACCCCATTTAGAGGTTTCATGAAGATTTGACTTATTCTTTTTAGGCATTTTATATGTTACAACAACAATAAAGCCTGTCACAAAATTTTGAGGTTAGCTGCATGAACTCTTTAATCATTTTAGACTAGAACTCCGAGCAATACACATGCAACAGAAAGAGTAGACATAATAATATGGGTCGTCTACACTGTATTTGAGGTCTATATGCATGAGTGAGAGGATTTACACAACAACAAAAAAAAAAAAAAAAAAAACCTTGATACTGGGCCTTCTAAAAGACAAATGAAACTTCATAAAGTTGCAAGGGTCCACTTTTTCTAAGAAGGTTTTGCCCAGTCCAGCCACTAAGAGCAGTTTTGTGTGTTTTATTACAGACATCGTTTATATCATATGGTGCCGTGGCACCTCAATCTTTTATGGCCGGCTACAGGTTGCCACAATCCGGCTACAACTCCTACTGGAGTTATAATAGTGGAGATGTTACTGGTCATATTTGCTTCATATGCCCAATTGCGTACTATGCACTCTGAATTTGAATCTGAACCTTCTAATAGCCTTGCAGCTCGGCTTTCTCTATCTCTCTTTAACACACACACACACACACACACACACACAGAGGACAAAGTTACAATGCGCATAGGTGTAACTAAAGTTAAGTTACACACATCATTTTTAACAACAAAAAAATTTTGCTTGGTGAGATACAAAGGGAGAGTGGTCCCTACAAGGTGTTTAAAAAATATTTTTTGTGCGGTGGAAAGAGATGTGTGTAACTTAACTTAGTTACACCTATGCGTATTGTAACTCTACCCATATATGTCTTTGTGTGTGTGTGTGTGTGTGTGTGTGTGTGTGTGGGGACACTTAGACATATCATTAGCATTTGACATTGTTGCCACAAGATGACGCTAAACTCATGACATAATAAGTTATGTTGGATATGGAATTATTAATTTCCAGCCTGAAAGGTACCTCAAGTTTACGTCAGTGAGATACAAATGATCATAGGGGCCTGGAAGCCATGATGAGAAGCTGATTTTTAACTTTAGAGGATAGACCGTGTAGGGACCATTGTCTAAGTAGGATAGCTACATTTAGGTCTAAATTAGACTAGACTGGACTTTTCATATTGTTGTTTAAATTGAACTTTCAGCAGGAAGCAAGGATTCTCAAAATAATTTGTTTTGATCTTGCAGTTGGAAAGATTGAAAACTGACAATTTGTCTTCCGTCATCCCATTAGAAAACCATCATCTTGATCCAGCTCTTCAAGTTTTACAAAGTGATTTCTCTCAGCTAGATAAGGTATTATATTGAGAAATTATATTATCCTTGCAGGTAGAATCTTGCTATTAATTTCATTGACAACAAACTATTTGACTTTTGGTTAGGTAAATGAACACTTGGGAAGCATTTTCCCCATATTTAAGGAACTCCCTGGCAGCGGCAATCCGTTAGAAAGGGTACTAGCACTGGAGCTTGAGCTTGTGGAATCATTGCAGGCTAAGAAAAAAGATACACGTTTTCAAAGGTAACTAAACATGGTTTTTCTAAAATGGTTACGATGATGCCTTTCGGAAACTCCTGAATATTTCCTAAATTTTCTTCAGTTGAATTATGATGCATTCATCTCCAAGAGACCAATATATCACAAAGTATTCTGAAGTTCATGGGCACAATGAATATTTTACTGCTCATTCTGGAATTATCCATATCTTATTTTTGTAATGAATTCTAGATTACTAAGGGGCTGTTTGTTTCGCGTAAAAGGTCGTAATTCGTAAATGATTTACAACCCAGTTACAACTACGACGTTTGTTTGGACCGTAATTCGTAAAAGACTTACGTAACTCAACTGTCACTCACTTGCAACTCAATTACCACTCACAGCCCAGTTACAGTTAATTTTGTGGTCATACAAATTTGTATTATGTTTTATATTAATATTAAATTTTTTTAATATTTAACATTTTTAATATTTATTTTCAATATTAAAACTTTTTAAATCACCAAATAGTTAATTTTGTGGTCAACTTTTTCACTTACGACTTACACATTACGACAATCAAACACTATAAAATACAATACACTTTCCCACTTATAACTTTATATTACCAACCAAACACCGTAAAACTTACATGCATGTAATTCATTTACAACTGTAAAACACTTTACCAATTACAACTTACGAATTACGACCAATTACGACAACCAAACAGGCCCTAAATGTATTGATGTTAATTGATGATATCAATTTATGTGCAGTCTGGTGGTAAATATTAACATGTAATATTTTTCACCAATGTAAAAGTTTCATCATCAGGCCAGGAATCACTACAGTTCTGTCCTAATCTCTTTAAAGAACAAAAAAGTTTCGCAAGAAAATTTCTGGAAAGTTTGGCTGGATTACAAATTCTTTTTCATTCAAATCCTTTCGACCGATTCTATATATTGAGTCTGCTATCCTTCATGGCTTTCACTATTTTTTTTGTTAGATTACAAAGTTTTCAAGAAGTTTTTTTTTTTTTTTTGCCTTCTAGTTTTGCTTCATTAGTGTTTGGATTTCAAATTTCCATTTTACTTTTGTAATCACATTCTTAGTTAGAGTGCATGTTGTTGTTGTTTGTGGAATATTGGTCTGATTCGTTCCCTTGCTTCAGCTCATTCCTGAAGCAACACAGTGATGACGAAACTGTGTTCAAGAGCTTCAGGGACATTAATGATCTCATACAAGACATGCTTGAACTGAAGAGAAGAAATGCTGCTGTAGAAACCGAGCTGAAAGAGATGCAGAGTCAATACTCTCAGCTAAGCCTTCAGTTTGCCGAAGTAGAAGGAGAGCGGCAGCAGCTTGTAATGACACTTAAGAATAGATCACCAAGGAAATCATAGACAACCAGCTCCTCAGGTCCATGCAAAGCTATGGAATCTGGACTGCATTTTTTACACAAGGAGATTAGTACAGCGGAAATATTGTAGCTTCTGTAAATATGAGCATAAGATGTATAATAGAAACTGCTGTCTTTCTTGATTATGTCCAAGTGAGTTGTGCATTCATCTCACTATATATAGCCTCTGTTTTGTATGTATTTCTGTGTGTTGATATAGTATTCTTTATTGACCCTGTATTCAATGAATACTCGAAATCAATGCTATACTGATGCTTATAATTCTTTCTTCTGGCTGGAATTTTAGGGTCTGCATCCTAATATATATGTTTAAATCACCAGAAATGCTATTTGGCTCCCTTGTTAGCTCCCGCTTTGACTCCCGCGCTGATGTGGCATACCACATGGCATGACACATAAGCTTCAACCTCAACCCAAAAATTTAAATTTCCCCCCAATTTCAAAATTTGAATTTCCCCCTCAATCCAAAAAATTAAATTCCCTCCCAGCCCCAATTAACAAAACGAAAATAGATCTCTCTCTCAGTATAAATCTCTCTCTCTTTCTAGTGCAGATCCGAGTGTCACCCCTCGCCGTTCATTGTCTCGTCGCCGGCCGTAGATATTGTTACATGTATTGTTTAATGTATCATGTATTATTTAATGTATACACCATAGATATTGTTTCTGTACAGGAGTTTTCAGATCAATGATTATAAAGTTTTCACACATTTCTGTTTATTTGCTTATGTATCCATGTATCTCAGTTACAATCAGAAGCTTGCAATTATACATTTTTTTTGCATTATTCTTCCATGAATAATTGTTTTGAGTTCTTGAAGATTGCTAGGGAAACGTATGTGTGCTGTCTGACCTTTAGCAGAGGGAAACATCAAACATATCGTATATCAAAAGTTGAACTCATTTCTTTGAACTGCAGTAGTAATCATCAACTGGAAAAAAGTTGCTAATAAAGTGGATGAAGCCAAACATCAATAGAACAAGAGTCAAAGACTGCGACCGTGATAGCAGTTCTCATAAAAACACTGCGACTTAATCACGGTCCTCAGAAAAAGACTGCGACCTTGGTAGCAGTCCTCAAAAAAAGACTGCGACCTTAATAGCAGTCCTTAGAGAAGACTGACTGTGGTAGCAGTTCTCATAAAAACACTGCGACTTAATCATGGTCCTCAGAAAAAGACTGCGACCTTGGTAGCAGTCCTCAGAAAAAGACTGCGACCTTGGTAGCAGTCCTCAGAAAAAAGACTGCGACCTTGGTAGCAGTCCTTAGAAAGACTGCGACCTTGGTAGCAGTCCACAGAAAAAGACTGCGACCTTGGTAGCAGTCCTTAGAAAAGACTGCGACCTTGGTAGCAGTCCTCAGAAAAAAGACTGCGACCTTGGTAGCAGTCCTTAGAAAGACTGCGAGCAGTCCTCAGAAAAGACTGCGACCGTGGTAGCAGTTCTCATAAAAACACTGCGACTTAATCACGGTCCTCAGAAAAAAGACTGCGACCTTGGTAGCAGTCCTCAGAAAAAGACTGCGACCTTGGTAGCAGTCCTTAGAAAAAAGACTGCGACCTTGGTAGCAGTCCTTAGAAAGACTGCGACCGTGGTAGCAGTCCGTAGAAAAAGACTGCGACCTTGGTAGCAGTCCTTAGAAAAGACTGCGACCTTGGTAGCAGTCCTCAGAAAAAAGACTGCGACCTTGGTAGCAGTCCTTAGAAAAGACTGCGACCGTGGTAGCAGTTCTCATAAAAACACTGCGACTTAATCACGGTCCTCAGAAAAAAGACTGTGACCTTGGTAGCAGTCCTTAGAAAAAGACTGCGACCTTGGTAGCAGTCCTCAGAAAAAGACTGCGACCTTGGTAGCAGTCCTCAAAAAAAGACTGCGACCTTAGTAGCAGTCGTCAGAAAAAGACTGCGACCTTAATCGTAGTCCTTAGAAAAGACAATCACATACGGGCCTGAACATGAAACATGTTATTTTGAAGAACCATCACAGGAATTACAAAGAAATCAAAATAGTACTCAAAGTATTCAGCATACTTCCAGGAATTACAAACTCTCAGTTCCCAACCACTTGATTACACATCAAAATAGTACTCTAAGTATTCAACATACTTCTAGGAATTACAAACTCCAGTTCCCAGCCATTTGATTGCACATCAAAATGGTCGATATACTCCCATGGTTGTACCATATTTGGCTGTAGTATGTAAGGATTTGAAATCATGCTTTCTTGTGGGAAAGTTCCAACACCTACTTGAGATTGTGTTAATTGTTGTGTCAGCGGATACACTCCCCATGATTGTAGCATATAAGGACTTAAGACATTACCATCATGATCAGATTTCTTTTTCCTCTGCCTAATTGCAGGCTTAATTCTGTTTTTTCTAGGCCGCCCTTTACGACTCTTAGATAGAGGATCCAATATGTTTTCCAAGCCATCATCTTCATCTTTCCTTTCTTCTTCCACAATCTCATGAGTCATTGGAATATCTTTTTACTTCCGACATGTTTCACTTATTTGTAATTTTTTGAGCTTGTTGTCTATCCAATTTTTAACATCATCATATTCATGATCGACTGGGGCAGCCAAATCTGCAACCTCGCTAAAGGCAAGGCACAACTCGCGATAGCGCAATTGCTCGGTTGTGTTTTCCCAACTATTAAATTTAACTTTCATCTTCGAGTGGGCTCGACTCACATCCTTTCTCCACCTTCTCAGAATGTACTTATCTGGAAGCAAGCCAACTTCATGACGGATACAAATAGTAAGAGCATGCCTGCAAAGTATACCTTTAAACTCAAATGACTGACAGGTACATTGAACTTCACATTTTTCTGCATGAAAGGAAACATTAAAGAATTTTGGAATCATTCGGCCATCTTCCAATCAAAAGGACTCTCGAATGCTATACTCATTCACCCCTGCCTCCTCCCGATAGTTTACTATTTCACAATATATCTTCCCAGTTAATTCAGCTTGAAATTCTTTAAATTTCGATAAAGTGTAGACTTTCTGAATCTGTTTTTTCATCATATAATTAGTTGCAGTAGGTATTTGTTTTGAAAATGAGTCAGCATCGGCTCGTGTCTTCTTTTCCACCTTGTTTCTTAATGCATTTTCATACTGCTCAACAAACTGCTTTAAACTTGTTTTTGAGTGGACATATCCATCAAAAATGCATTCATACTTTCACTCCGCTGAGTAGTTGACATTCCCGCCCAAAAACTATCTTTGACATAGCATGGTACCCATCTCTTTCTCTCCTTGTACAATTCACTCAGCCATTCACAATCCTCCAATGCATATGTGTCTATCATTTCATTCCAATGATTTTCAAATTCATCTGTACTCTGTGTATCATACACCGCTCTTTTCATGGTAGAACTGATATGTTCATATTGAGTGTACCTTCTTAACTTTTCTGATAGCTTTTTCATTATATGCCACAAACACCATCTGTGCCTAGTGTTTGGGAATACAATTTGAATTGCATTTTTCATAGCTCTATCTTGGTCAGTTATTATCCCATGCGGAGCACATTCATTCATGCATTTAAGCCACTTACTGAATAGCCAAACAAAAGTCTCTGTGTCTTCTTTTGAAATCAGCCCACATCCAAGTAATATTGAATGCCCATGATGATTAACGCCAACAAATGGAGTAAACGGCATATCATATTTGTTTGTTAAGTAGGTAGTATCGAAAGTGACAATCTCACCAAACTCCTTATATGCTTCTCTACTCCTACCATCTGCCCAAAATATATTTTTCAAATGATCCTCATCATCTAACTGAATGTCAAAAAGAAACCTGAGTTTTCTGCAACCATCATCGAAAAATATTTCATAATCGCTGAAGCATCTCCTTCCCCAAGTCGCAGACGCCTTGATTCCTCAACTAAATTTCTGCAATCCTTTTCATCACATGATATATTCTCATATCCGCCATATTCATGTACTAGTGAGCCAAAATTTTTGTTCATCCGAATTCCTGCGTGGTCATTAAGATTGATTTGATGTCTTACATGTGCATTTATTTTTCGATTGCAACGAAAGAAACGACTTTTGGTCGGGCTCATCTTATGATTATGATCAAGAACAACCACAGATATTTGCCATTTTTCATATAGATTTAACCGTGCTGTTGAGTAAGCAGTACATCCAATTCTGTAGCTCGCTTGAGGTCTTAATGAATTTTGAGATGTATTTCCATGTTTACCACCTCGAGAACATGCCATAGTTACACTTCTAACAATTCCCTCAACATTCTTCTTTGCAGATTTTTTTCTAATTGGAAATCCACATGTCTTTGCATATTTTCTTTAAAACTCATACAACTCTTCTATTCCATCAAATTCCATCCCAACTTTGGGCTCAATCTGCTGATCAAATTCATCATTCTTATCAATAGAACAAGTAGTCAGGTCTTCAACTTCTTCTAAATTCTCCAAATCTTCAATATCTGTCATACTGTATTTACAAATAACATATCTGAGTATTAATCTTTGTAGAGTTAAACTAAATAAGTGGTTAGTTAGTTTATAACCACTTACGATAATATCATTTTGTCAAATTCCAAAAAAAAAAAAAAATTCAAACGCTAAAAGGATATACCTCAGTATTTGTGGTTGCGATGATGAGCTTTAAGGTATGACTTGGTTGAGATCCAGCGGAGGGGAGAATGTCTGTTGATGGCGGAGGATGGCGATGGAGTTTGTGGTGGCGCTCCGATCTTTTAGGGCAATGATAAGATGTTAGGGAGAGACGCTTAGAGAGATCGGGTGGCGTAATGGCAACTATGTCGAGATCGACGAAGGATCGGGTGACGCGGTTACCTGTAGAGGATCGACGACAGCAATTGGGGGAGAGAGGCTGATTTTTGGGGGGTTTAGATTAGGGAGGTTAAGGGTCGGTCGCCGGCGAGAGCTTGAGATGAGGCGAATTTGGGGGGATAGGAGAATTTGGGGGGAGAGAGCTAGGGCACATGCGAGAGAGAGAATGATGAGATTTTTGATCTAAGCCCAAAATAAAGGCACCTCGGGTCTCACCCTTCCAACTGACTAATCTGAGCCATTTTATTTGACTTGTCTTGAGGCCTGACGTGACAGCCACGTCAGGTTGGGAGCCCATGCGGGAGCTAAAAAGGGGAGCCAAATAGCATTTTTGTGAAATCACATAGAAAAGCACTCTACTAGGCCATGGCAGCGTACTATCTTCAAGAATTGTTGGTTTGTGTGTGGAGTTGTGCGCCCATGCATGCGCGTGCATGCTGGGAATATAATTCAAGTAGTTTTGGAGCACCAACCTATGCACAATCTGTTTGTGGTGGGAAGCAAAAGTCTTGTTTGTCATGTTTTACTGTTGTTTGGCAAGAGGAAACAAAGAAGTGGAATTGGAACTCAAATTCAATTCCTTTTGTTGTTTGGCAACTGGAATCAGAAAAAAGAATTGGAATTAGTTAATTCTAATTAGTGGTCTCCCCACTGCCACATCAGTCAATTCTAAAAATTTGGTTACAGTTTCATTTTAGGTGGAATCACAAGAAAACAAAATTTTGATTTACTTTTTGGTTATAAACATTTTCAGTTTCACTCTTTCCTCCAACCAAACAAGAAAACTAAAGAATTGGAACTAGATTTGAGATCAGATCCTATTTTTCATTTTCATTTCCTAAGCATGATTTTAGAATTAGAATGAGAACTCTATTTTTTGGAATTAAAATCATTAAAACCCATTTCCTCGTGTTCCCTTTTGCCAACATGTAGGTCTCTGATAAAACTTCGAAGCAACTGCGTAGTGTAACCCGCCTACACTCAGGTGCCCCGCGTCGGTCATCTCTGAGCAGTCTTCCAAATCCCTCAAATTTGGAAAGAAATCAAAAGGAAATCATCTCAATGACTTTCCCTCTGCTAGCGGCGCTCTCTAACCCAGACTTCAATCCAGCTCTGTTGGAGGAATTGGACGCTGAAGACTTGGATGTTGATGCAGAAGACCCTTCTCTCTTTCTGTGAGATGCCTCTTATTTTTGATTTTTTGTATTGATCACAAGAAACTCGCAAGGAAAAGATCACTGCTCTTTCCACAGCCTCTCATTTTTCTGATCTTTCTTTCTTTCTTTCTTTTTCTAGTTGTTTTCTTTACAAAACTAAAACACTTAATTTATGAGAATACGTTTTAACAACACTAAAACACTTTATAAGACTAAGGTAAGTTTCTTGGGTCTTGCTTTTGGTGCTGGGAGCATGATCCTTTCTACGTAACAGCCTTTTAATTCAATAGGTGGGGGTTTTCGAGCTTGAGACCCCAACTTTCCTTAAAAAACAAAAGATTAAAAAAAAATAATCCATTTATTGTAATTGTGGTTGGCCGAGGGGGAACACACAACATAATCGATAGGGAATTTACATAGCCGTACGTAGCACACAAGTCCGTCGCCAACTCTCTGAAAATTTCTCTGAGAAGGGGAAATATTTGTTGGGGGGCAGCTGAAATCTATGTCGGAGGTAGCGCGCATTTGCACGGAGTGTCAAAATTTTGCACCAAAAAGAAAGAAAGAAAGAAAAAGAACCCTGTAATCTAGCAAAATAATAATCACATTGCCTCTTTTACGTCATAATGCTTTATAGACCATTGTAACTCCAGTCTCAATTCAAATATGTAATAGTTACTTGTGCATAGTTGCGCACAATGTCACGAATTTGACAGGAACATGAACATCTCAGGCCAACTGCTAACTGTAGGAAGAAATTATATGCCAGTTATAAAATTTTGCCTAGCCTAATGTATTTTCAAAACACGAGTCTTTCTCATACAATTGCAGTAGATCTCAATTTAAAAATCCAGCTAGCGTATCAAAGCTTTAGAAGGCTACAAAAAATTAAAGCTAAATCAAATCACAAGGCCAAATGGAACTGCAAATAAATATAAGTGAGGCTAGAAAATAGATTGGCATGCAAGAAATTGAACTAAACAGAGAAATAAGAGTTCTCCTGCTGCTTGTCTCAGAATTATATCAAATAAAACTACATAACAAGACAGACTGGCCACATTCCCATATACCAAACAAAGCATAAGCACCTTCCATTCAAGATATAGTAAAATTGTATAATGCATGACTAGCCAGCCAGCACAATCCGATGCACAATGAAATGCAAATCGAAAGATTATTCCAATGATTGCTGCAGAATCTCTACAAGATCAGAGGTAAAATACCTTATGATTTAAGAACTTGAGAACTTTCAGCAGAGCCCCAAGCTCTTCATTTTAAAAGGCTATTCCTATACACTGTAAATGGCTCCACGATCTATTCAGAATATCGAATACCAAATACTAATAACCACATACAAAGACATGGCTATTTAACTTATGCAACCTAAATGTCAAGAACCTGACAGCTTACGAGTTCTGCTGCTCCAAAATTCTTAGTAGCTATGACTTTCCAAACATCTGTCTCCACCTCAGGTATAGCAGGAGCTGATGAAGTCGATGGAGACTGTGACACTGGCTTCTTTAAGTCAGCTTCCAGCACTGCAGTCTCACTATTGGAGTCCTTTACAATTACATGGAGCTTGCCGAGAAAACCCGCCAGCAGGTAAGGAGACTCAGTATCTGCGATATCATGAAGTGGCACTTTTCTGACAATAACATTCCAGGAGTCCTCTTGGTGATTATAAATCTTTATATTACTATTATCCAGAGAGGTAGAAGGATCTAATGCGTACAATTCACCATTCACTACAACACTCAACTTTGTTCCGGCCTGTTTTGCGGGCCAACCCTCGCCCATACCGGCTGGCATATCGACCCACGAGTTAATCTCTGGGTCATAGATCTCGCCGCCAACATCCACAAAGAATGGCCATGAGTACAAACTCTGAGGCACGCAGAGCTTTCCCATATATGTTGTCATTCCTGTTGCTATAGGCTTCAACATTTCAGCTAAGAAAGCAGTAGGCAAGATTTGTGCTTTTGAAAATGGCATGTTTGGCATCTGTTCCCACAGCCCTGTTCTTGGATCAAATACTTCAGCGGATTGCAGAGGGGTCAAGCCACCTCTACCCCGACTGACACCACCCACAACATAAAGCTTACCGTTCAAAAGGCTCGTCTTGCAGAAAGCTCTAGCAGTAGTCATGGCACTCACTTCTAGCCACACATTCAAAATTGGATCATATCGCCAGACACAATTCATTGCCGAGGCTCTAGAGAAACCCCCTAACACATACAGGCAGCCATCAACAGCTCCAATCGCACAACCACAGAAGGGCATCCGATCAAGTGCATCCCTCCGCCCAAGCCAACCTCTGATGACATCAGCAATTCTTATACTAGAGCCCATCACATTCCACATCCTTAACCCAGACTGCCTCTTAGACTCTTCATTAGAGACAAAATCAGGCATTGGCGGCAACCTTTGCCATTTTCCTGATAGAGGGTCCAAGGCATACCAATATAACTTATACTCTTCAGCATGTGTTAATATGTATAACCACTCTTCAGTCATTTGAAGTTCTTTTCTCACTTCATACACTTCAGAGCTAGTGACAGCAGCTTTCCACCTACTGGAAACCAACTTCAGTTTCAAATAGTGAATTCTAGGAACTCGAGCGAGGATTTGCACTGAGATCTCATCCGGAAGGAAAGAGATCAATCTTGGGTAAGCATCATCGTAGCTTGATGCGGACATCCTCAACCTCTTGCAGCCTTCTGTTGGAGGAAGTTCCGGCTGCCCTTGTGCCTGAGCTTTGCTACTTGGCAAGCTCAAGAATGACCCCATCAAAATCCTTCGTGCTCTTTTAAGTCACGAGAGGGAGAATAGAAATCTGCGGAGTGCCCAAGATAAATCTTTAAACTTGCAGTTATAAGGCATGTAAATCATTATTCTCATCACACATCAATACAAATTCAAGACTAATAAGAGAGGGCAGGTCCAGATGAATAACATAGCATACAAATTTCTGTGAAGTTACATATTGGGAAAAATAATCAGAAAAGAATAGAACTACATGCAGATACGTATACGCTGGCAAGTAAAACCGGTATCAATTGTCAAGTGTCAAGGCATACTGAACCTGCACAGAAACCTTCAAAAAAAAATGAGACAAGGAAAACACCTAAACTTCAGATATGCAAGCAAACATTTATAGATGCATGCATTTCAAAAATAATCATCTAAAAGTAGAAAACTACACACAAATAATGATAACTAAAATCTCAGTTCTATTGTATATTTTTGTGCCTCTAATACTAGATAGCGAGCCATTTGGTGAATTGGTAATATCACAAAACAAGAAATAATACTGACGAATGCTGCTATGAAGAAAGTTTTCAAGTGATGAAATAAATTCAGAAAAACACTTATCTTCCTTAAGCTCGATCTCTTTTTAAAACATAAAAGAAACACCCTATGAATTAGGTAAACGGCAATCTATTAGAAATTGACCAAACAGTATGTGACCTAAACACGACTGAAACAACCACAAGTAGCAAAAGTTCCAATTTGATATCATAAAAGAGATGAAACAAAATGAAAATAGATACAAGATCAAATTTTGATTACATGAATAAGCACCCAAGTCCTCCAAACTCTGAAAATTTGAAAAATTATCAACATATCACATGAAAAACCTAATGAATTCGAAGAAGAGAGATAACTACTCAATAGTTAGGGCAAAAGAAGCAAAAATTTAACCAATCGATCTATGGACAGCTCAGGGCAACATAATTCACCGAAATTTCCCCAAATTGGTTGCAGGAGAGATCAAGAGAGAGTGGGAATCGAATAAAAATTACCGAACTTACCATCGAGAGGAGGATCTGGATGAGGAAACCCCAATTCGGGTTTGTTTGCTTCCTCGTTCACTCCAATAGTGTGAAATGTGCCATCCTCTTAAATTATTTATTTATTTTGATATTTTGTCCCTTTCCTTTTATTTGGTTTTTTATTGCGAATCTTAGATTCTCGAGGGCAGCTGAGGTACGTATACCGCCTTCTCTAATGTTTATTTTTTATAACATAAAAGTCTACTAATAAATTGATATTTATGACCTTTGGGCCTTTTACCTTTAAAAAGACTAGATTACCCTTATTTGATTAGAAGTCTTTGTTATGACTATGAGGAGGATACTTTAGCATTTTTGTGAGAATGCGCCAAAAGTTGTAAATTGGCTTGATATTTCTATGGAGTAAGCAGTTGGGTCTTTGATGGGGCCCTACTTAATTTATTGGATATTTGAAATGTTTCTGGGTTGATGTGACACCATGACAGCACGTTTAAAACTAAATGAGCCCGAATCCAATTCCGGCCCAATTTTAAAGTTAATAGGCTTGTATTTTAATTTTTTATTATTTTTTTCTTAAAAAAAAAGAGCAAACTCATGACCGACTGTACTTAGTGGGCACGATGATTAGAATTAAATATATTATAAATATATGTGTGATAAGACACAAAAATCTCACCTGTGGTGAGCGAAGCTCTTACGAATACAAAATCGATCGGAATGTCACTTGCGAGGGACACTTATATTTTAATTTGTGGTACTGGGTATTGATCGCAACCTTATTATCTAAATAATCAACCACGATTGGTACTGGTGTTAGTCTTTATCTAAAATAGTTACACAGTCAGTGAACCAAACCTTTTATAATCTAAATACCCTCTCTGAGAGTACCAGACAACAAATAAATATAATCATATTGAATAATAACCAGAACATATAATATTCTTCTTACATTTTTATATAGCATGATTAATGGAGTTAAAATTGAAAGAAATCTAGTAAGTAGCCATTTGATAAAGCTAATCATGATGTCCAAATGGAAAAGATTTTTATAGTACCAAACAAAGGGCGAAAAAAAAAAGCTCTACGTATGTGGCCTACAGTGCATTGTGTAAGGGGCTTGTGGACCTAACCCGTGAATTTGATTTCATGGGTAAGAAATCCCATATGGGCTTTTTGGGCTCTAATATGATGTAGTCTGATTCAAGCTACCTTTTATCTCTTAAACTTGGGATAATTTAAAAAAAAAAAAAAAATCGAACTTTCAACGCTCTTTCAAAAAAGTACCCCGTACAATTTTTATTTTACTAAAATACCTTCATTATTTTTTTGTTGAAACTCAAACGCCGTTAACGTAAAGATGCATTGACTATAATGTCCACTCCTTCAATCTCGTCAAACCCATTTCGCTGCAAAAATCTCCCAAACCCCTCCTTCAATCTCATCAAACCAATTTCCCTCCAAAATCTCATCCCCACTCTCCTCCCTCAAAACTCAGCTATGCACCCACGAAGTCCTTCTCTTCTGCAAATCTGTAAATCCCCTGATGATGACTCGGTTGCAGTGCACATGGAGTCTCAATAATGAAATAATCAGTAAGAGGGGGAGGAGGGGGCGATGGAGGGTTGAGGGAGTGGAGGAGGACAGCGAAGGGTTAAAGGGGTAGAGGGGTTGAGAAGGAGGCAGTGGAGAGCGGGGGTCGTCGCCGAGGGGGAGCGGTGGAGGATTAAGGTGGTGGAGAGGGTTAAGGAAGGGGACAATGGAGGGTTAAGGGGTGGAGGGGTTGAGGAGGAGGCGGTGGAGAGCGGGGTCACCGCATGAGGGGGAGGAGTGGAGGGGTTGGGGTGGTGGAGGGGTTGAGGAGGGGTAGTAGTGGGCGGGGTTGCCGCCGAGGGGGAGAGGTGGAGGGTTGAGGAGGTGGTGGAGGGCGGTGGAGAATTGGGGGGGAGGGGCGGTGGAGGACAGGGCAGCCACCGAGGGGGAGTGGGAGGAAGTGGTTGCTGGTGGCGGGGACGGGAGCACTTCATGCCGGAGGTGGTGCTAAGAAAAGTGATGGGGGAGGAGGGTGAGAAGTAGAGGACTGCGACGACGATGATAGGGACGAGAAAATTGGCCACCGGAGCCACCGCAGGCGAAGGCGATGCAGACAGTAGTGGGGGAGGCCTCGACGAGGAGAGGGAGGAGGAGGAGAGAGAAGCAGTCATTGAATTTGAGAAGAAAGCAGGGGGGACAAGCACGTGCTGGAGCGATAGTAGTTTGGTTTATGAAAAAAACACGTGGCATGCACGTGCTGGATGGAGCTAACATTTGATTAACAGAAGGTAGCAAGTTACATGTACGTTAAAGTTGGAGGTTTAATTTGATTCAAAAAACTGTACATGGTATTTTTTTTTCTTTTTGAATGAGCGTGGAAAGTTCGAAGTATTTTTTTTGAAATTATCTCCTTAAACTTACTAGGCTTTAGGTACGTGCAAAGACATATGTTTAAATAAAAAAAGTTTTAATTTTTAAGTAAATAACATTTATATCATGATAACTTTATTTTAAAAATTATATATCAATAAATAATAAAATAAAAATGAAGAGAATATTATATAAAGAAATTTTGAGATATTTCATAATATCGTATTAATAAAGAGTAAAACATGCGTAATAAGTATTAGTACGTATGAGACTAAGCTCTAGATAATAGTATGATGTAGGTAATATGATGTGTAATATGATGTGAGACACATCGTACAATGTTGAATCTCATCTTTACTAATGAAAATGTCTTAATAACAAAAATATCAGTCTAGAATTGAAAAATGGAGGACTTAATGAATAATTGCACACCTTGGTTTATTTCTTTCATATGTAATTAAACAAAGATCAAAGTACAATATTGACATGGGATCATCTAATTATTATTTAAAATCATGATAATGGAGATGCGTTTATGAAAAATGGATATATGCAAAAGTAATATTCAAAAGCATTATTCTAAATGAATTTGTACTATTGTACTTTTGTGTATCATCTTAAAACATATGTATTTATCTTAGATGTTTTAATTGGTGGACATTGTTAGTGTCTTGGGTAATGCTCACAAGAGCTCAAATAAATGTATATCTGAAGTTCAGATCTGGGTAGCCTAAGCATAAATGACACATGATATGAAATATTGATGTAAATATTTATTAATGTTAGTGCTAGAGTAAATGTATTTAGAAATGGTCACGTTTTGTAAAAGGAACACGTTTGTGTGAGGGCCGGCCCACCAAATAGATTTGTGGGAGATCTACAAATGTTTTATTGCAATGAAAGGGCCCAGCATTTTGGCCCATTAAATTCAAGCTTTCATGTATAGGGCCTGGTACTATTTTAGAAGCCCACTTTAGCGATGCGAGGTAAAAAGGAAAAAGAAAAAGGAAAAAGCGGGTCGCCGACGGCCGGCTACAAAAGTTTTATTTCGTTGTATACGTAGAGATTTTGGGGATTTCATCTGAAAAGAAAAGAGAAAAGACAGAAAGCGAATTTAAAAAGAAAACCTTTGAGATCTTCAACTTCCCACACAAGAGAGAAGAACTAAAGGAGAGAGTAGAAAGGGGAAGAAAAGAGAGGGAAATGGATCCGGATTCAGTGAAATCAACGCTATCGAATCTAGCCTTTGGAAATGTAATGGCAGCTGCTGCTCGTGATTATCAAAAGGTGAGATCTTTGAGGATCTTTTTCTTCTTAGTTTCTGCTTTATTTGCGAGATTTAATTATAAATTCAGCTATTTGATCGAAAGTGTGAGTTGTAGTTCTATTCTGCAACAAAACAAACAAGTAATAGATGCGCTTTTGAGATTAACTCATTGTCACTCGTCTTTATTTGAATAGAGTAGAAAAGAAAGGCACGATTTTGATTTGTATAGTTTGATTGTGTAGTTGTAAATTTCTTCTGAGCTAGTGCTATAAGTTATGATAACTATCCAAGTTTTGATTTGGTAATAAACTCATTTCTAATGTTCTACTTAGAAGCATCAAATGGCGATATTCTGTGGTAAAAAAATGATGGGCTAATAGTTAATTTTTCTGTTATATGTGGAATTTTTTCCTCATCAATTTTTGCCACGAAGCAGGGCAACTCAGCGATCAAATACTCAAAAAACTGTAGTTGAGCAAGGCTCAGTGAGGAGATGTGTTATTTCCAGTTGGGAAAGAATTGTTAGTAACTAGCGAAGGGTGTGATTTTGTATTTTTTTTTCTTGTGACTACAGAAAGATGCAGTTCTCCAATGAATCAATTGCTATTTCTGTTGATTTTCACCTTTCTTTTTCATTGTCTGTTTCCTGTATATAATCTTAGAGGAGCAAAGAAAAACTCATGCCTAATTTTATTTGATGACCTCAAAATTGTGGAATGGAGAACAAGGTAGCCATGTCGGTCTCATTGAATTTCATACTAACAGGACATCTTCCAACTGATACCAAAATTTCACATAATTATCAAGTATTAGAGTTAAAACATGAACGCGCTACCTCTAACTATAGAAAATCATGTAGGACTTTCCACTTAAATCATACAGGATACTTGCCACATGATTTCCACGTGGTGAAAGTAATCATTCACTGTTTTAAGGTTTGAGATTGACATACTGTTTGCTCTAGAAACTTGGCTTTGAGAAAACTATGGGACTAGGTGGCCTAGACTCTCCCAGAATTAAAGTGTTTCTGATGGGGAATCAA
This sequence comes from Agave tequilana, assembly GCA_038442645.1. Classification (NCBI taxonomy): domain Eukaryota; kingdom Viridiplantae; phylum Streptophyta; class Magnoliopsida; order Asparagales; family Asparagaceae; genus Agave; species Agave tequilana. Next base: position 62,150 of record JAVJIF010008681.1, read on the forward strand.
ACGACTAGTATTTATTCATATTTTGAATCTAGATTTGAAGAAGATTTGATTTGATTTGGTTAGATTTAAGATTTATTTGAATCTAGATGTGGTTAGATTTGGTGAGAGTTGATGTTATCAATAATTACACGTATAGTGCACGTGTTGAAGGCTATATATATTCTTGTAGTGATCTTTGAAAAATTATTGAATGATTTTGATAAAAAATGAAGCTATTTGCTTTTGGTATTGATTTTGATTGGATTGAATCATTGGCGGTGAAACCAAGATCCGGGTTGCGATCCGCGATCATATGTTTCCTTTCCTCTCTTGTTCTTCCCCAATTCCACCAAAATCCCACCACAAACCCTAAAATCCCCTCCGTCCCATATCAATTTGGTATCAGAGCGGAAGTTCCTGAAAAAATAAAAAAAAGAGAGAAAAGAAAAGAAATAAAAAAATCAAAATAACTTTACTCTTCCGTGAGCAGTAATTTTACTGTTCCGTGGACAATAACTTTACTGTTCAACGACACTGTTCATGCAGAGTGCAAACGCAGTCCGAAGTCTGTTTCAGGCCCGTTCGGAGTTCGATTCGAGTTCAGTCTGAAGCGTTAGATGCGTGACTAAGTCCCAGAGCCACCAAAAAGATTTCATGGCAATTGGATAACAAATCTGACCTCTACGAGCCCATGTTTGATATCAGTACTCTTCCTGTAACAGAAGATCAATGTTTCAGGCCACATTTTCAACCCGAATTGAGTCCAGTTCGAGCCGTTAAAATTCTTGAGTAATTTTTGATCTTTATGCACTGAATTTCTACATGAGTTTTTACATCTGTGGTAAATACATATATACTGATGTTGATGAAAAAGAAGTGGAACGGGACATATATGCGGCTCTCTCATATTTTCGAGGTTCTAATGATCATATTTGGTATGAGGAGTGGGAAAGCAATCTTGAAGTTTTCTTCAATTATTTTATTCTGATATTTGAGTAGAAGTACCATTATACCCAAATAAAAATGGTTAGACAGGCTTATTGGTGGTGGAAAGATAGTTATATCGATGATCAATGTTGGTTTGTCTTACAAAATCATCTTTGTACTCTGTATGCTCCACGCTTTCTTTATGCATCTGAGGTAGATTGCGAAGAGCCTAATGTTGAGCATGAACTCGAGCTCGAGAAGTTACAATTTAGCGACTTAGTTGCTGAATGTAAGAAAATCCTAGCTAGCGTGGGGAAGCTCTTAGCAAGCTATACTGCAAAGGTTGATTCAGTTCCAGAGCCTCCAGTCCTCATCGAGTTAAACATTGTTGATAAGCCAGAGTCAGAAGCTGTTAATGAGCCAAGCCAGAGCCAGAGGCGGAAGTTGTTGATCAGTTGATAACACTCCAAGAAGAGCTTTTCTTACCGCCCACAGAAGTTGAAGAGCTTTATATTGATACTCTTGTGGACTTTTAGTGGAGCCTATCATGGAGCTAGTGTTATATTTGACAGCTATACCCTTGAGATCACCTGACATCTACGACCCATTGCAGATCTTTCTACAGGAGACAGAATCACAGGAGATCAGTCTACTCATGGTTCAAAGTACAGTTCGTTCAGTGTTCATCATGGATGATTTGCACCTGTCTGCTAGTTATGATTGGCTCGACCTATCATCCGTCACAGCCAATTTGTCAGGAAGCCAGTTCCACCTCTACCATTTTGGTTCAACCATGTGCATCGGTGTTGATTCTTCGACCACCACCTTGGCCTGATTGAGTATGTGTGATGTGGTTCGACCCGGTTGTGCTTACCTTCTACCTACCTCTACATTCATCAAGGATGGATGTTTTCAAGCTAGGGAAAATGATGGGGAATCGAACGGCTAATATTTATTCAAAATTTGAATTTAGATTTGAAAAGATTTGATTTGATTTGGTTAGATTTAGGATTTATTTGAATCTACATGTGGTTAGATTTGGTTATATTTAGTGAGATTTGATGTTATCAATAATTGCACGTATAGTGCGCGTGTTGTAGAATATATATAGCCATATAGTGATATTTGAAAAATTATTGAATGAGTTTGATTAAAAAATGAAGCTATTTGTTTTTGGTATTGATTTTGATCTTATGAATTGAATCATGAAACCAAGATCCGGGTTGTGATCTGCGATCATATCTTTCCTTTCCTCTCTTGTTCTTCCCCAATTCCACCAAAATCTCACCACAAACCCTAAAATCCCCTCCGTCCCACATCAGTTTCTTTGTTGATTTTGGATTAAAAAAGTTTCAGTATGTGATGTGGAAGGGAACAAGGTGAGCTGCTTTATTCTTTGAGCATTTATTATTCTAATTCGCGAAATGAGTTGGGCAAGCTTAATTTCATATCACCTGATATGTTGACTTTTAGGATGCAGGAAGAAACATCATGTATATATTCCGGGAGAATTTTAGTTTTTTTCTTCTAATTTTTAGGAAAGAAGCAGATGCTAGTATTGATTCCCAAGAAAGAATTATAAGCATTACTTTTCGGATTAGCTAAAAGAAGTTATCTATCTAAATTTGTTAGAAAGGGAAGGGATATGACAACTTTTGTTGGTGGGATTTCAATGTTGTAAGGTGCCAAAAGAAAAAAACTATTTTTGAAAACTTGATGGTGGGAGCCTCCACTCTGTTTCCTTGACCAGTAATTAGGAATTTGGAGGGTTGACATCATGTTGGCAGCCTATCATAGTGACATTGTCAAATCTCTATGGAGCTTTGTTCTCCTCAGGCAACCACATTTCAGGGGAGAAGGCTTTGACAATGATGATGAGCCTACACATAGGACCTCCAAATCTGTTGGCTACTTCATAAACTATGTTTCAGAATATGCACAGAAGCATATATCTACATTTAATGAACTGATGTGAAAAGATCTTTACACGTACCATGCATAAGTACACCATTGTCCAGCATGCAAGAAAACTTTCTTTTGCTGCTCATCAAGCATTAAACATTTTTACTTTGTGGGAAGTGGACATTCCCCAATAAATTTTGCATATTGTGATTTTAATTACCCCACTGCAAATTCATAATAATATTTAGCAGAGAACCACCCATCTGTAGTGTAGCTCTAGCCCCTTATGTTTTTCTGTAGAAAGAGCGAATCATGCATTTTGGTAGCAAACTCAAAACAAAGGGAAGACCTTACTAGATATTTCTCTCTAAGCTTCTGTCTCCAAACACAAACATCATTCTCCAAAAGTTTCCCAAGCAAGAACTAGAGGAGAGCAGATCATTATATGGTTCACATAAACATCAAGAGTTAACTAAATTCATAAGTTGTGTTTAACTTAGAAATAACCACCTCCATTCAAGCCCGTTTGAATTGGTAGACCTAACTGTGGAGGAGCCTTAGTGCTCCAGAAAGAATGGAGAATAGTTCCCTGACCTGTTGTCAATTTGGCCTCAAGAGCATTATTCAAATATAATTGATGGAGGGTAGATTCGAAGGGGCCGTCTTCTCATGGACTATGATAATTTGTCGCTTTATTGGCCCAAGCAACATTTAGAGCTAGATAAATGAAAAAAAACTAATCAGTTTCCTTTTAATTAATGTGACCAATATTTCACGCCGTTAAACCCTCTGCTGAGTAGATTCATAACTAAAACCCCCGGGGTTTAAATAGGATTTATGGTTTCGAATTTTCTGCCTCCTTCTTCATTCTTCTTTCTTCCTACTTTGAAGTGGCTTAGGTAAGGAGATGCGTCCTGTTATTTTTTTGTCATTTTTTCTGCCAATTCTCTATTGCCCTCCATTGCCTGTTTCAGCCATTTCTTGGTCCTAGTCACATCTATATGAAGAAAAGAATATCTACCACACCCACACACGACCACTGCACACACACAGTCACACACACCACAAAAGAACTGAAGTGAGTGGAATGAATAATGTATTTTGAATCAATATTGGGGGACTTCAACACATGGGAGGGAAGTTTTAACTCACTGTAGAAGGGCAATGCTGGTTTCTTCTCTTATAACAGAACTTTAAATATTATAGTTTTTGCGGGAGAAAAGTGGGAACCTCTTGAAGGTTGGGTCTCGGATCATATGGATGATCACACATAATATTATTCTTTTGTTGCAAGAGACAATCTCAATCTAGTTAGTGTACTTTATCTGTTCAATCAGAAATCCTATGCGTGCTTACTCTTCAACAACAGGCCTCAAGTCAAAGAAAGATAGGTGATGGGGATCCAACCATGATGTGGAAGACTTATTCGCGTACGAGGAGTGCCTGAGTCGGAATCCAATTTGGAGTAGTAGTCTTTGATTAGTGGTAGTTCTTTTATTAGTCTATAAATACCCCTGTAGGATTTTATTTTGAGATTCAATGAGCTATTGAAAACTTTGAAACCATAAATTGTTTTTATAGAATCTGTGTATGAAGTAGGTAAGCGATTCTCTTGGGTATGTGAAGCCTTAATTTCTTATCTTTCCCCTAAATTTCACAAATTCTATAGTTGTTTTCCCCCAAATCCATCACAAATTCTACCTTTTCCTCTTATGTTCTACGACAAATTTGATATTAGATCTAAAATTTTTGATTACCTCTATAACCCCCCCACCAAAAAAAAAAAAAATCTAGATTTAGATTCTTTCTTCTCCTCTACTCTCCCAAAATCCCATAGTTTTCTTTGATAAAAAAAGAATCTACTATTCATCTTCTTCCCCTGAAATTTCAAAAAAAACTTCAAAATAAACCTAACCCTTGAGCATCGCCCCTCCCTGTCTTCTCTCCTCTCTCCTCTCGTTGTCAACTCGCGCCGCCGCCCCTATCTATCTGCCGCTTCCTCACGATGACTGATCCTCACCATGGTTAAAAGTCGCGGTCTCGGCCGTCGACTTGGCGGGCACGAGACGCGGTGTCGCGGATCGGTTTCGGGCGATACACACGAAATGTTACAAAGAAAGCTCAAAAAATTCTAAAAAAATTACGACAAATCTTAAAAAATATAAACATCAATATTTATATATCACATGTCTAAAACATATCACTTAGCAACTAAATATAAAGAGAATGCATAAATACATGCGTCGTCGGTAGAAACATACCAAAATACGTACATAATATAGTCAATTCCATAAAATACATGTATATATACCGCATAATGCAGTCATTTTCACACTGAGTTGCGATGAGATACAAAATCATTATCGTAATTATCCTTACGATAAGTAGAGAAACCGACACTAGTACTCACAGATCTCTCAAGTTGTATTATATGGCCATAGTCATATCCCACACCATAATGTTGATCTGATGTCAAATCCAAATCCCGCATATGCTCTTCAAGACTATGAAAACCCCGTGAGTAATTATTATATTCACTCGAATAATCATCGCTAGAATTTGAATGTTGTTTGGCATAATATTTGGATCCCACAATATAGCACCACCTCGTTGGCTTTCACCAACACCATAAGTCCCTTTATAAGCACCGTTGTTGCCTTTATTATTATCATCATTGCCATCACCGTCGTCGTCATCATCACCATCTTTACTATCATCACTACTAGAACTGGATAAAACCCTTACATTCTCATCATTATCTGCTTCTCTTACACCTCTACTTTCCTCACTACGATGAATAGCTTCATTGAAGAGGAAGAACTTTGAAATGGCTTTTTCAATTTTTTAACACTTTCCGATGAGAACATGCTTTTGATTGTTTTCTGTTTCGATGAGAACATGTAAGGATCATGTTTTCTGAAGGTTCTTTACTTCTAAAAATTAAATTATATCTAATTAAATTAAATTAAATTTAAATTATTATTAGATACTTTCAAATTAAATTTAAAGTATATTAGATCCATACTTTTAAAAAATGATATGTTAAATTAAATTAAATTAAATTAAAATTTAACTTAAATAATTTTTAGATTAATTAACTTTATATTATATTATACTACTTAAATTGGTAAATTAACTAGAGAGAGGGGAAGAGATAGGAAAAGTGAGAGAGAGACACAGGGAGAGAGGAGAGAGGGAGAGAGACAGAGACAGAGGGAGAGAGACAGAGAAAGATCTGAGAGATAGAGAGAGGGAGAGATCGGGAAAGAGAGACAAAGAGAGGGAGACAGAGGGAGAAAAGGAGAGGTCAGAGAGAGACCGGAAGAGAGATAGAGAGAGATCGGGAGTGAGAGAGAGATCGGGAGTGAGAGAGAGTTACCTTTATAGAAGGAAGCGGTCGACGACGGCGACAGTCTCCTGGCAAAGGAAGAGGGTGACGACGTCACGGGCTCAGGGCGACCTTGCGGGCGAAAGAAGAGGGGGAAGGCCAGATCTGATTCCCCCCCTTTTAACCTCGCGGGCTCATGGGTCTACAACAATCTGAGACTGACTCGGGACAACTCGGTTGATGATCTGAGACCGACTCGGAGCCGACTCGGCTTAGTCGTCTCGCGACTCGGCCGAGTCAAGGCTGAGTAAACCCCGAGTCAGTCAAAACTCGGGGCCAACGGGTGAAACAAGTCTCATTCTTGTCGCGGAGGCCTCCAATCTGGTTACCACTGGGGTGAGTCGTTGTAACCGGATCAGCTGAGTTTTTGAACATTGATCGTCACCCATGGCGACTTCGTCAAATTTGATTTCACAAATCTAGTTTAAATCGACTTCACATCGATGAGATCGACGCCAACAACCATTGTCGCCTCGCCTTCTTCATCCTCGTCCCTAATTGGTTTCTGCATCACCACTCGATCCTGCCCTCGCCTTCGACAGCCCATACGATGCCAATCTCCCAGACTTCGCCCACTTCTCGCCGACAGATCCGACAACACCCACTTCTCGCCGAAGTAGTTCTTTTATTAGTTTTCATTTATTTGTCTATAAATACCCCTTTAGGATTTTATTTTGAGATTCAATAAGCTATTGAAAACTTTGAAACCTTAAATTGATTCTTTTGAATCGGTGCGAAGCATAAAGTGGGAGAGTGATTTTCCTGAGTGTGAAGCCCTAATTTCTTATCTTTTTTTTTAACTTCCACCAACCCTGTAGTTGTTTTTCCCTAAATCCACCACACACCCTAGCTTTTCCTCTTTCATTTTGCGTCAATGTGATGATGAGAATTTGGGTGCAGGAGGAAATTATACAGGAAAACAGTCAATTTAATTTTTTTTATATATTTCTACTGAGTACTGACTGCGTAATCTGTTGGACGTTTTGTTTGTTTGCCGTGTCTGTTTGAAGAATGTCCATTTCATACTTTATACAAAAGGGATGACTGTTTTTGTCTATATGGCTCCAATAAGAATAACCATAAGTGACAATGACATGAATACATATATTGGCTCTTTTTTCTCCTTTGAGAGATCAAATTTTGGGTTGTTAATGTGAAAATTGCAATTGCTTCTTTTGTGACCATCCACCAATGCTGCAGGAATTGTTAGCTAAAGAAAAGGCTCAGGCATCCCAAGGAACCAATGAAGAAGTTGACCTTGATGAGTTGTTGGATGTAAGTTTAACATTATCAAATCTTTACATATTCATGAGGACTTGAGCGCTTGTCATAAACAATTATACTGAATTATAATCTGTAAGCTACACTAAAATTATCTATGCTGTAATTCAGGACCCCGAGCTGGAAAAATTGCACGCAGACAGAATTGCTGCTCTCAAGGTAGTGAAACAACGGGCATTTCTTTACAAGTGATAGCTTAAAGTTATGTCTTTGATACGGATTCATAAGAATACATGTCCTAACAGAAAGAAGCTGAAAAGAGGGAGGTCTTAAAGAGGCAAGGCCATGGTGAGTATAGGGAGATATCTGAAGGGGACTTTCTTGGCGAAGTTACTGGTAGTGAAAGAGTGATCTGCCATTTTTACCACCGCGAGTTCTATCGTTGCAAGTAATTTGATCACATAGAACTTATATGTAGATTGCAAGTAATTTGATCACATAGAACTTATATGTAGATTGCAAGTAATTTGATCACATAGAACTTATATGTAGATTTGTTATTCCAATTCCAATCTTAATGGGTTTGGTGATGATTCCTTGTAGGATAATGGATAAGCATTTGAAGGCCCTTGCACCACAACATATTAATACTAAGTTCATCAAACTGGATGCTGAAGTTAGTCTATGTTTCCCCTTCTCTCTTTTGTGCTTGTGTGCATGTGTCTATGAATAAGAACTAATTATTATTGGAACGGAATTACAGAATGCTCCATTCTTTGTGACGAAACTGGGAGTTAAAACCCTTCCATGTGTAATATTGTTCAGGTATATTCATCTTGTTGGTTCTTTTCATCTTCATTCTCCTTGCATTTTGGTTTATAAATCCTTAGAAGTTGGATATTATGTTTTTGCATCATGTTTAAATCACATATGCTGCTCACTGAGATTTATGTAGCAAATATTAATTTTAAAACAACTTCTGGGAACTTTTCTAGGAAGGGCATCGCCTTCGATAGGATAGTTGGATTTCAAGACCTAGGGGCCAAAGATGATTTCACCACAAGAGCCTTGGAGAATCTTCTGAAAAGAAAAGGTGCTCATCATTCCTTAGAGCTTCTTGAGAACTATCTGTTAGGTTGTGATGGCTAAATTATCTCGTGTTTCAGGAATTATTGATGAGAGGAAGGCAGATAATGATGATGAGGATGGCGATGGCGGTGGAGACTATGGCATAAATAAGAGTGTCAGATCATCTGCTGTTCAGGATTCTGATTCTGATTGAGTACTGAACCAATACATTATGGCTTCCTGTATTGATAATGGTTTTGTAATCCATCGACTCTTGGACCCTAAGGCCTAGTTTCTGAAACTTATTGGCAAAAGCATGGTGGCAAGTAATAGAGAAATCTTTTTTGTATTTTACCCCGGGTTGAGGTAGGGGTCAGTATTTTTGACTTGACTCGATGTGAATCAAATTTTTGTGTCAGCCTGGCTTTGAGGTGCTCATATGTTCAACATTCATCTGTGTTAAGGCCTGATTGAATTGCATCACTTCTTTCTCCTGAAAAAGAAGTCCTTAAACATAAGCTTATTCATAAAAAACTTTTGAGCCGGAGCTTGTAGAATGTTTTTCACTCTTCTGGAACTGAAGATATGAAATTGGGATCTCCAATTTATTAGTCAATCAATTAAAGATGACAATGTCATTGACGTTAGTTGAGTTTCAAACTCATTCACAAAGCTGGAACAGAAGTTATAATGAATTTTTAGAAGGAAAATATGAAGATTTGATTTAATGCTCTCATTCATTTGTGTTTTTGTTGCCAGGAGTGGCATCCTCTCGTTTCATAAGAAAATTACATGGGCAGCAGGGTGTGAGAGTTGCATATTGTTCTTATGCTGTCTCACCCTAGCCTCCATAGAAGCAGAATACAGTGCAAGTTTACACGGCATGGCTGTGATTGCTTCATGTATTTTGCACATGTTAATTGCTATTTCTTCTTTAAGGGGTGTGGGTTATGCAACTCTCTCATCTTGATCTTCATTTTCATTTTCTTTTTCTTTTTTGAGAAATTTTCATTGAAATTCTGTCAAAAATCGGCATCAACTGAAGGTATTAGAGTAAACTGAGACGTCGTGATAATGCATAGGATGGTAAAGGGAAACATCGAAGCTACGAAGTATGGTAAAGGGAAACATCGAAATTACGAAGTCTACCTTTGGTATATTTGACTTCAAACTTTCCTTTTTCTTTCAGATATATTTCATAAATTTATATTATTTCATGGTTGAATTATTGTGTGAAACGAAAATGGATTTATACTTGACTCATATAACTTTGCCTCCAGATACAGTGAGACCAATAATTGGTATAAAAATCAGTTAAAACAAAATAGTCAAAATCAACAGAATTTCAAGAGACTTTGATTATTCTTTCCAGTGTTTGATAAGGTAGAGATTCAGATACAGTGAGACCAATAATTGGTATAAAAATCAGTTAAAATAAAATAGTCAAAATCAACAGAATTTCAAGAGACTTTGCTTATTCTTTCTAGTGTTTGATAAGTTAGAGATTCTTGTTCTGATGCTCTTAAGAAGTTCTGAATAACAACTTGCTAGTGTTTGATAAGGTCAAGGTTTTTGTTGATAAGGTCAAGTGTTTTGTTCCGATGCTCTTAAGAAATTCCAATGCTCTAGTGTTTGATAAGATCGAGGTCTTGTTCTGACGTTCTCAAGAAGTTCTGAATAACGTGACCATTTACATATATAAATTCATATCTAAAACAATTTGTAAAAAAACATAAATTAAATACTCGTACTTTTCATATTCTATTTTATTTGTAAGAATATATTACATAAGATTGGTCAACCTAATCTAGTTTTAAGAGATCTAAAAAATTCCAATAGCTGTTTACTTCAAGGGTACAAAGAAGTGCATTTCGAATATTCCAGTGAGCCAAAATCATTGAAATTTCTTGAATCACCAACCCTAAAGTCAATCTTGCTACCTCCAGTTGGTCCATAATGATCTTAAAGTTAATGGATTGCCTTAAATCAGAATCATCTCTTTTTAAGAATGCTCTCAAAAGTAGTCCATTTCAACATATTAAGATCTGAATTCAGTGAAAACCTAAAACAGAACTTTAATCTGACATAAAAAATGGATCAGTTATACATGCTATATGATACACATAAACACTAGCTTTTGTATATAGGATAAACAAGTTTAAAGAAAATTTTGCTGCAAAAATATGGATTTCAAATAACAATCACACGCATATCTTGCTTTCAATTCCGATCTGTTGAGCCAAATTCTTCAAAGATTGCTTCCTTTTGAAAATCCATCAACGAACTTGTGTTGTATTCTCTATACCAATTCCTAAAAAGATCATATTTCTAGACCTCAACACTATAAAAGAAGAGTTCAATATGCCGTATGACTTGCATCACATAATCCATAATCACAAAACCACAATGCGCATAAGAATAAACCTTCAATGAAAATAGATTCAAGCACTCATACTAGTTAAAACAAGTTGTACAAGTCTAAAGTTGATAAACATATGTCAAGTTTCTGTTCTCCCAGTTAAACATTTCTTCAACAATACCAGAGTTCAGAAAAACTGGACCTAGCCACTAGTTTCTCTCTCTTTACCTTTCTCTGCTGCTTGCTTTGCCTGCACTTTCTCTTCAGAGAGTGGCAAATAATAAATCACTGGTTTGGCTTTTGTTCCCTTGAAGAATTTCTCCAGGGCTGAAAGAGCTGCACTGTTACTGTCACGGGCAGTTTCCCCAGCATCAATCACCTCTTCATGTTCATGATGGGCGTTTCGCTTCTTGGGTAGAGGGGGGAGGGGAGGGAAAATTCTGTCCTTCATGCTACGTTTTCTGGAGAGAGATGACGATATGCGGATAGGTGCCATGGATTGGGGTGGGCTCTCACATCGAGTTCTGACATTCTGAGGATCAACAAATTCAACCGCTAGGCGGTTCGTCCCTTTTTGAGGCCACTTCAGATCATAAATCGCATTTCGTGTCTCTATGGCTTCTTCCACTGATGAGTACTGCAATCAGTAAATTGAAGGTAGCTGTCTTTTACGATAAATGTTTGCGTACTTATTGATAAAAAAAACCTTTTGAATGACAATTGTATTACTTATAAGATCACATGATAATTTTCCTCAAAAAGATCATTTAATTGATGATGAACCATATACACATAACTGATTATTTTCCATATGACTGTTTAGATGCTTTAAGTGGAAGATCTTGGCAAGACATTTATCTTTCAATTTAAAACTCCAATTCATTCAGCTTCTCTGTAGTATCCTGAATTTAAATATTGTTGACAAAGATCAAAGAAAAGGTTTACGGTCTATTAAATTTTTTTTGCATTGGCGGATCTTAATTCAAACTTCCTAATATTTGAAATCATCAAATAATCTATACATTTTAAGAAGTTAGCCCACACATTCCACGAACCGAGTAGGTAGGCACCAATGTTTAAAATAACGATAACGTAATGATAATGTTTTTCTTCTATTATGTTAACATAGGTTATAACGTAACGCATAACGTAGGTTACACGATTTAATATTTATTTAATAAAAATAAATATATAGACTATATTTAAGAATTTTTATAAATAGAAAAATAATTTTAAAAAATCTTAAAAAAATATCAAAATAATATATAACACATTTAGTAAGTCTCACAACAATTTTTAGTAAGTATCATAATAATTTTTCACATTCACAAGTTATAATTTATAATTCCATCTACACAAACAACAATATGTTCCACATATTTCATTATAATTCATATTTTTAGCCATGCTATTCAATTCACAAAAAGATTCATAATTCAATTTACAATAATTCATAATTAATTATAATTCATAATTTTTTAGTTATACTATTTATTATAATTCATAATTAACTTTATAATATGCTATTCAATTATACCCCCGTGTCCTTCACTCTCTCTGATATTTTGCCCCCGAATTTTCTCTCTCCCCCCTCCCAATCACTCTCTATGCTATTTCTCCTTTCAATCTCTATCCCCTCTCTCGATCCCTCTCTCGGCTTTCTCTCCCGATCTCTCTCTGCTCTCTCCCTCTTGAGAGGGAGAGAGCATATAAAGAGATTTGGAGAGGGAGGGGAGCAGATAGAGATCGGGAGGGAGAGAGATCCAGGGGGAGACTAAAGAAAGAGAGAGATCGGAAGAGAGAGAGAGAGAGAGCTTACATGTGCTTGGAGACGGAGAACCACCGCTTGGAGACGATGCCGGCGAGAACCGTCACGACGGAGAACCACCAGAGGTAGTTTTTCTTTTGCTGTCGATCAGAGAGATGTTGTGCGCGCATACAAATCACAACAACAAACCAAACAGAGAATTCTCAGATCTCCTTGCACAATGAAATCAAACCCAACCAAGTAGAGAAAACACCCAATCGCAAACAACAGATCTAACGAGGTTCGGCCTGAATGCCTACGTCCTCGGGGCAATCAATGGAGAGAATTTCTTTGTGGAAGATGATTACAATAACTCTAAGTCTCTTTGAATGCAAGAGTACTCAGAGCAACTACAATTCCCGCAGGTTTCAAACCCTAGAATCAACATGAGGCTTAAATACCTCAAAAAACGGATCAGCAGATTTCTACCCAGAACCCGTCTGTCGGTCGACCGAGCGGTCGACCGACCTCCCAATTCTCCAATACCGGTCGACCGGGCCGGTCGACCCAAAAAACCCGAGAGTTGGGTTTTGTCAGTCAAGGGCTTCCGGTCGACCGGGCGGTCGACCGAAAAAACCCAAGAGTTGGGTTTTGTCAGTCAGAGCCCTGCGGTCGACCGGCCGGTCGACCGCGACCGTTCCTGTGCATGCTGTGCACGTCGGTCGACCGGGCCGGTCGACCGATCTCCTGTTCTGCTGTGCTGCTGCTGTTTCCTGCCCGCTGTCCCTTTGCCTTTCGTCGTAGACTCCTCGACAATCTTTGACAGCACCTGGCATGACATCAACTCCACTACTGTACTCTCTCCTCCAACAATTCTCCACCTCGGTGAAGATTTCTAAATCTGAGCCGAATGTCAACTCGAAAGCGGCTGCACCAACCCGGTTGCCTACGTACCCCTTGCCCAAAGGATCAAGCCGTCCGTAGTTCAGCCAAATGAGCTTCAGCAAGCTCAATTCACCTGAAGGATATGAAGCAAGTCTTTGCAGTGTGCAAACTTTACTCCCGACACCACCTTTGTAAGCATATCGGCCGGATTCTCCGAAGTGTGAATCTTCAACAAGTCAATGTCACCTTCTTCCAGAATCTCCCGAACAAAGTGATACCTGACATCGATGTGCTTCGTCCTTGCATGATAGACTTGGTTCCTTGCCAGGTAAATGGCACTCATGCTGTCACAGTTTATCTTCAACATATCCTGTTCCACGCCCAAGTCATCAAGCAATCCTTGAAGCCAAATTGCCTCCTTCATGGCCTCTGTCATAGCCATATATTCAGCCTCTGTGGTCGACAACGCGACGGTAGACTGAAGTGTGGAGCGCCAACTCACCGGTGCCTGCGAGAATGTGAAGACATATCCCGTCGTCGACCGGCGTTTGTCAAGATCACCTGCATAGTCTGAATCCACATACCCTATGCACTCTTGCTTTCCGGTGTCGTCCTTCTTGAACACTAGGCCTACATCAACAGTTCCCTTGATGTACCTCAGGATCCACTTCACAGCTTCCCAATGACCCTGTCCAGGATCATGCATGTATCTGCTCACCATGGAGACTGCCTGTGATAGATCTGGCCTCGTACACACCATTGCATACATCAAGCTACCCACCGCATTGGCATATGGAACATGAGACATATGCTCACGCTCTTGAACACTCTTTGGAGACATCTTCGCTGACAATTTGAAGTGCGGCGCCATTGGTGTACTAACAGACTTAGTATCCTTCCCGATATTAAACCTCTGCAGTACCTTCTCCAGATAGCCCTTCTGAGTCAAACTTATCTTGCCAGCTTTCTTGTCTCTTGTGATCTCTATGCCCAATACTTTCTTTGCTTCACCCAGGTCCTTCATCTTAAACTCTGACGACAACATCTTCTTCAGAGAATCAATAGCAGATCTTGACCTAGAAGCAATCAACATATCATCTACATAAAGAAGTAGATAGATATATTCACCTGATGGTAACTTGTTGTAGTACCCGCATGGATCGAAATGGCTTCGTGTGTACTTCTTCTTCCTGATGAAGCTGTCAAATCGCTTGTACCACTATCTAGGAGACTGCTTCAAACCGTACAGCGATTTCTTCAGCTTGCATACCATCTCTTCCTTCCCTGCAGCTTTATAACCTGTGGGCTGTGTCATATAGATCTCCTCCTCAAGATCGCCGTGGAGAAAGGCGGTCTTCACATCAAGTTGGTCAAGGTCCAACTCATTCTGCGCCACCAAGGCCAATAGAATCCGAATAGACGAGTGTTTAACTACTGGGGAGAACACCTCGTTGTAGTCGATTCCTTCTCTCTGAGCGTAGCCCTTAGCCACCAACATTGCCTTGTAGCGCACTGTATCTTCTTGGAGAGATCCCTGCTTCTTTGCAAATACCCACTTGCACCCTATGGCCTTCTTCCCCTTGGGCAACTTGGTGAGTTCCCATGTGTTGTTCTTATAAAGAGATTTCATCTCTTCATTCATGGCCTCTTTCCACATATCTGCTTCTGAACTGATCTCAGCTTCTCTGAAGGTAGATGGAATAGCCTCTTCAACAACTGGAAGTGCATATGAAACAACCATATCGGTGGTGAGCCAGCCTGGTCTCCTAGTATTCCTCCGTAGTCTTCCAACTGCAGTAGGATCTGGAACAGTACCCATGACCTGCTCCTGAACCTCTTCAATAACTTCAGCATCTTCTTCTGCAACTTGATCACCTCCCTGTGTCACCTCAGGAATGATCCGAACTGATACTGAATCCTCTAGAGATGGTGGATTTGCATCACTCTCCACCTGCTGCAATAGCTCCTTGGTCTTGTTGGTCTCCACCTGCTGAGAGACCGTAGACTTCATCAGTGAAGCCTCATCAAATGTGACATCCCTGCTGATTATGAATTTGTTGTCCTTTTGGTCCCAAATCTTGAACCCCTTGGTTCCTCGCTTGAAGCCAACGAACACCCCTTTCTTTGCCCTTGGGTCCAACTTATCTTCTCTGACGTGGTAGTAGGCTGGACATCCGAAAACCCGTAGCAAATCATAATCCTGAGCAGTTCTTCCTGACCAAGCTTCAAGAGGAGTCTTCCCCCCTATTGCAGACGATGGCAACCTGTTCACAAGGTGGCATGCATACCCCAAAGCTTCAGCTCAGAACTTCTTTGGCAGTCCTGCATTGGATAACATACATCGAACCTTCTCTAGCAAAGTTCGGTTCATCCTCTCAGCCACCCCATTTTGTTGCGGATTCTCCGGTACTGTGAAGTGTCTCTCGATGCCCTCATCAAGGCATAGCTGTAGGAACGGATCGGATTTGTACTCCCCTCCATTGTCAGAACGGAGAACCTTGATCTTCCTTCCTGTGCTTCTCTCCAGATTAGCCTTCCACTTCACAAACTGCTCTAGGACTTCACCTTTGTGTCGCATAGTGTACACCCAACAGCGCCTAGAGTAGTCATCAATGAACGACACAAAATAGTGGTTACCTCCAATCGATGCAGTCTTGGTAGGTCCCCATACATCCGTGTGAACATAGTCAAGAATACCCTCTGTGCAGTGCGAAGCTGTGCCAAACTTCACCTTGGTCTTCTTGCCGATGATGCAATGTTCACATAGATCCAGCTTGCAGGTCTCAGCACCCTTCAGCAACCCTTTCTTCACAAGAGTTTGCATTGATTTCTCCCCTGCATGTCCCAGCCTCATGTGCCACAGCCGGGTTGAATCTTCCTTCTGACTGGTTGAAGCTGCCACCTGCCCTGTCACTGTACTACCCTTCAAATAATACAAGTTGTTACGGCGATCGGCTTTCAACACCACCATCGAGCCCTTTGTCATTTTAAGAACTCCATCCTTAGTTGACACTCCGAGCCCCAGTGATTCCAAAACTCCTACAGAGATCAAGTTCCTCTTTAGCTGAGGAACATATCTCACTTCTTTCAATTCCCTCACCATCCCATCAAACATCCTGATTGGAATAGTGCCAACACCCTCCATGATGCATGGGTGATCGTCGCCCATGACGACCGAACACCCCTCCAACTTCTCAAAACTGGTAAACCAGTCTCGATTAGGGCATACATGATATGTTGCACCTGTATCCAAGATCCACTCGTTCTCCCCCGAGTAACCAATGACAGGAGTGGTGACTGAAAACGAGAACACTGAAGAATCCGAATCTGATCCATCTGCCTGTGATTTGCTGCTTGCAGTTTTTACCACTTTTGCGAGATTTGCTTCAGATTTTGACTCTTTCTTCTTTCCCTTGAATTTGGACAGTCTACTTTCCAGTGCCCAATCTCTTTGCAGAATGCGCACTGATTTTTCTTGAGATCCCTGAAGCCCGGCCTGGACTTTGATCTTCCCCTAATCTCCTTTCCCTTCCTTGATGAACCTCTACCTCTTACTTCCAATGCCTCTGCTGATGAACTTGTCTGAGAGGGATATCTTTCATTCTTCCTTGTTTCATAACTAATCAATGAAGATGACACCTCATCATAATCCAAGCTCTGCCTTCCATTAATAAAGGTCAGTGTGAACGTCTCGTACTCCTCTGCAGGTAGTGAATTCAGAAAGATAACAGCCTTATCTTCCTCTTCTAGCTTGACATCCAAATTCAGCAGATCTGTAAGAAGCTTCGTATACCGGTTAATGTGCTCATTGACTGTGCTCCCCTTCTGCATCCTGAACTGATACAGCTTACTCTTAAGCTGCAACCTAGACTCTACACTCTTCTTCAGGTACTTCTTTTCAAGGGTTTGCCACAGTTTCTTTGATGACGTCTCATGTTGCACAAGGTATTTTATGTCTTGTGACAAGCATGAACGTATCAAGCCACATGCCGATCTGTTCATCTTTGCCCAATCTTCATCAGTGGTAGTGTTCTTCTTCCTCTCCAATAGGAGAGTGTCCTCGAGGTTTGATGCATTCAGTGCATCCATAACCTCACATCTCCACATACCGAAATTATTAGTCCCATTAAACTTAACAACTTCAATCCTTGGGTGATTGTTCATTGTCTTAACAGATGCAGTTTCTTCTGCCATTGAGATCTTCTTTTGTTTCTCTATTTATGCGGAAGAATAACCAGATTGGAATAAATCTCTACTCAGATAAAAATGGGATTTTACCTGCCTCTTGAAACCCTAGATCGAGTTTCTCACCGGATCTACTCCAAACACAGATTCAACGAGCCCTCCTTGCGTCCTCCTGAGATCGACACACGATCTCCTAGAACACCAATACCTCTGACCTGAGATCGACACACGATCTCCACCTGATCAGATCTGGAACCCTTCGAATCCTCAGAATCCCAAGCGTAACCTGGATGCTCTGATACCACTTGTTGTGCGCGCATACAAATCACAACAACAAACCAAACAGAGAATTCTCAGATCTCCTTGCACAATGAAATCAAACCCAACCAAGTAGAGAAAACACCCAATCGCAAACAACAGATCTAACGAGGTTCGGCCTGAATGCCTACGTCCTCGGGGCAATCAATGGAGAGAATTTCTTTGTGGAAGATGATTACAATAACTCTAAGTCTCTTTGAATGCAAGAGTACTCAGAGCAACTACAATTCCCGCAGGTTTCAAACCCTAGAATCAACATGAGGCTTAAATACCTCAAAAAACGGATCAGCAGATTTCTACCCAGAACCCGTCTGTCGGTCGACCGAGCGGTCGACCGACCTCCCAATTCTCCAATACCGGTCGACCGGGCCGGTCGACCCAAAAAACCCGAGAGTTGGGTTTTGTCAGTCAAGGGCTTCCGGTCGACCGGGCGGTCGACCGAAAAAACCCGAGAGTTGGGTTTTGTCAGTCAGAGCCCTGCGGTCGACCGGCCGGTCGACAGCGACCGTTCCTGTGCATGCTGTGCACGTCGGTCGACCGGGCCGGTCGACCGATCTCCTGTTCTGCTGTGCTGCTGCTGTTTCCTACCCGCTGTCCCTTTGCCTTTCGTCGTAGACTCCTCGACAATCTTTGACAGCACCTGGCATGACATCAACTCCACTACTGTACTCTCTCCTCCAACAAGAGAGATATGTCTTCTTCTTTCTTCTTGGCATCAAACGAGGAGATGACGACGAGGTTGCAGAGAGGACGACGAGCGAGCGAATTTGGGGATATTTTTTTGTCATAGACCGGAGAATGTGGGGAGGTTTATAAAAACTCGACTTATACCATAATGTAGGTTACGGTGCGTTACGTTTATAACGTAACGTAACATAAGTTATGAGCAAAATAATCATAATTATCAAATATTGTATTTTTAGACCCGTTACATAACGATTGGTCGGCGTTACATTATATAACGAGGTATAACGGATTTTTTAAAACATTGATAGGCACTTTAGGCCTGAGATTATTGAAAAAACATTCATCTCAGCTTGTCATTGATTGATAACTAGACACCCGTGAGAATTTAGACTTCTAATTTCTAATATTGTTAAATTAGAACAGTAATCGCAGTGCAGATTCTCAATTTAGATAATCTGATATGTTGTTCTACAGTTCTAGGATTTAGCTCAAGTTCACCAAAAAAAAATCCTATATAGGAGCAGGAAATAATTTTCCAAGAAAGCATTCAAGTTTCCAAAAGTAATGATAAACATTTCCCTAGAAATGTATGCAATTTCCTTCCAAGTTTGCAAACACGTGCAACCAAACAGTTAAAGATAGTTCCTTCTTATCGTAATTCAAATCAGTATGCAACTGAACACGCCAACACCTTTGAGGATGGCATCTTCACCGATCACACAGAAAAAAAATGAAAATTTACCTGTAACTCTTATTTACTAGATGCATTGTTGACAACAAAGGGTTTTAGGCTTCTATAAAATTTCCAACATGCAATCCCAATTCATTATTTGATGGAGAACATGTTTTTCTTCTTTAATCCATGTTTGATAGTGTACCGACTTGCTAAAGTAGACAGTTTTTTGTAAATTATTATTGAAAAATGAGTGGCGTCGAGGAAATTAAGGAGATTAAACAGAATTGTTGTTTCTTCTTTACTTCTCCAAGAAGATATGGAACTTAAATGACTTAAGATGCCATGACAGATGGACTTGTATGTTGCGCATGAGGCAACAACCAGCGAGAAACCTAGTAGATACAACAGAGAAGTACCCAAGAACAACAAGAATAGGAAATAAGAGAGAAAGTAAACACAATATTTAACGAGGTTCGGTAATTTGTCTACATCCTCGGGGAAAGGGAGAGAAAGTTTTATTAATTCCATAACCAATACAAATTTGTACTTTGCATACAATTCAAGAGGGCTCTGTCCCTTATTTATAGCCAAAGAAACCCAGGAATTTAGGAAACCCTAATTGAATTCGTCTCCAATTCAGAAACAAAGTCCGAATCCAAAAAGGAGAGGCAGATCTGCGCCCAGATACGCCTGTCTGTCGACCGGGCTGTTGATCGACCCAAGCACCCGGTCGACCAGTCGGTCGACCATGTTCAACCGAGAGTCTCATCATGTCAGTCGGTCGACCAGGCAGTCAACCATTCTCCTGTTACGGTCGACCGAGCGATCGACCTAGCTATCCTGTGCATTATCATGTGCACGTTTGTGCACGCCGGTCGACCGAGTGGTCGACCGATCCCTACTTTGTGCACACCGGTCGACCAGCGGTCGACCGGCTCTGTTGCTGGTCTGATATCAACTCTGTCTCCTTCACGCGCCGTTCTCGCTCCTTTTGGCTTCCGATCTCGTCCATATAATTCTTCTCTCTCCTACAATTCTCCACGTCGGTGAAGATTTCTCAAATCTGAGCCGATCTCATCATAGTACCTGTTGACTCGAAAGTGGATGCACCACTGTGGCTGCCTACGTACCCTGCCCAAGAGATCAAGTCATCCGTAGTTTATCCAAACGAGCTCCAACGAGCTCAAGCAACTAAAAAGATATAGAGCAACTCTTTACAATGTGTAAACTTTATTCCTGAAACCACCTTAGTAAGCTTATCTGCGGGATTCTCCTTTGTGTGAATTTTAGTAACTCAATATCACCTTCATCAAGAATTTCCCGAACAAAGTGGAACCTGACGTCTATGTGCTTCGTTCTTGCATGATACACCTGGTTCTTTGCCAAATAGATAGCACTCATGCTATCACAAGTGATCTTCAACAGATCCTGTTCAATCCCCAAGTCATCGACAACCCTTGAAGCCATATTTCCTTCTTCATAGCCTCCGTCATGGCCATGTACTCGACCTCTGTAATAGACAATGCAACAGTAGGCTATAAAATAGAGCACCAACTCACCGGTGCTTTAGACAGTGTAAACACATACCCTGTTGTAGACTAGCGTTTGTCAAGGTCTCCTGCATAATCGGAGTCAACATATCTGATACACTCCTGCTTACCTGTGGAATCCTTCTCAAATACCAATCCAACATCTATGGTACCTTTAATGTACTGTAGAACCAACTTTACTGCCTCCCAATGACTCTTTTCAGGATCATGCATGTATCTGTTAATCATTGAGACAGATTGTGACAAGTCTGGTCTTGTACACACCATTGCATACATCAAACTACCAACTGCGCTGGCATAAGACACGCGAGTCATGTACTCACATTCTTCAACAGTAGTTGGAGACATAGTGGCTTTTAACTTGAAATGAGGAGGTAGTGGTGTACTTACAGATTTTGTATCACCATTGATGTTGAACATCTCAAGTACCTTTTGTAAATACCCCTTTTGTGTCAAGCTCACCTTGCCACTCCTTCGGTCTCGCTCAATCTCCATGCCTAGCACCTTCTTTACTTCACCAAGATCCTTCATCTCGAATTCAGAAGACAAGTCTTTCTTCAATTTATCAATTGTGGATCTGCTTTTAGAAACGATAAGCATATCATCTACATATAACAGTAGATAGATGTACTCTCCTCCAGGTAGCTTGTTGTAATACACACATGGGTCATAATGGCTGCGTGTGTACCTTTTTCCTCTGATGAAGCTGTCGAAACGCTTGTACCAGTGTCTAGGAGATTGTTTTAATCCATACAGTGATTTCTTCAGCTTCCATACCATGTTCTCTATACCTGCAGTTTTGAACCCCATCGGCTGAGTCATATAGATCTCCTCATCAAGATCGTTATGGAGAAAGGCGGTCTTCACATCGAACTGGTCAAAGTCCAAATCATATTGTGCTACCAGCGCCAGCAAAATTCGAATTGACGAGTGCTTTACAACAGGGGAGAATACCTCATTGTAATCAATTTCTTCTCGTTGTGCGTAGTCTTTCGCCACCAACTTGGCTTTGTAGCGTAAAATATCTTCCTTGAGAGATCCCTGTTTCTTTGCATATACCCATTTACAGCCAATTGCCTTCTTTTCTTTGAGAAACTCTGTCAGTTCTCAAGTGTCATTCTTGTGTAGAGAACTCATCTCTTCTTCCATGGCATTCTTTTACATCTTCAATTCTGAACTGATTTCAGCCTCTCTACATGTAGACGGGATTACCTCTTCGACGACTGGGAGAGCATAAGTCACAATCATATCTATAGTGAGCAAACTTGGTTTGCGTAAATTTCTTCTGGATTCATGGACATCACTCATAACGTATCCTTGATCCTCATCATCATCAGCATCCTACTCGGCTACTTGATCACCACCCTGTGTCACCTTGGGTATGATCTCCAAAGATACTGACTTTTCTAGAAATGGTGAAGTGGCATCACTTTTCACCCGCTGCGATACCTCTTTGGTCCTTTCAATCTCCACCTGCTGAGAGATTGTAGACTTCAACATTGAAGCCTCATCAAAGTGACATCTCTACTGAGAACAAATTTCCTGTCCTTAGGATCCTATGTCTTGTAGCCTTTTATTTCTCTCTTGAATCCTACAAATACTCTTTTCTTCACTCTTGGGTCTAACTTGTCTTCTTTGTATAGTAATAGATCGGACAACCAAATACCCTTAGCGAATCATAGTCCTGAGCAGCTCTCCCAGACCAACCTCTAAAGGAGTTTTACCTCTTATCGCAGACGAAGATAACCTGTTGACGAGATAGCAAGCATATGCCAAAATCTCAACCCAAAAGTTCTTTGATAATCTGGCATTGGATAACATATAACAGACCTTCTCTAGCAAAGTTATGTTCATCCTTTCTGCTATCCCGTTTTGTTATGGTGTTTCCCTTACTGTTAAGTGCCTGTCTATGCTCCCATCACGACATACCTTTAGGAAAGGATCAGACTTATACTCACCTTCGTTATCTGACCGGAGGACCTTGATCTTCTTTCCTGTGCTTTTCTCTGAATTCTTCTTCCACTCCACAAATAATTTCAGGACTTTCCCTTTGTGCTTCATGGTATATACCCAACATCGCCTAGAATATTCATCAATGAAAGTCACAAAGTAGTAATTACCTCCAATAGATGCGGTCTGGTAGGTCTCCAAACGTCGGTGTGAACATAATCCAGAATCCCCTTGGTGCAGTAAGTCGCTGTGCCGAATTTCACCTTGGTCTTTTTTTTCTGATGATACACTGTTCACAGAAATTCAGTTTGCAGGTTCTGGCACCTTTTAATAATCCTTGCTTTGCAAGAGCTTGCAAAGATTTTTCACCTGTGTGTTCGAACCTCATATGTCATAACCTGGTTGAGTCATTGTCTGAATCAGTAGAGGTCGCCACCTGTCCTGTAACAGTATTATCCTTCAAGTAGTAGAGATTATTCCGGTGGACGCCCTTTAGAAACCACCATTGAGCCTTTGGTCATCTTGAGAATTCCATTCTTTATTGATACCTCAAGACCCAATGTTTTCAAAGCACCAACAGAAATAAGATTTCTCTTAAGTTGAGGTACATACCTCACTTCCTTCAATTTTCGTATCATCCCATCGAACATCTTGATCTGGATTGTTCCTATACCTTCCATGTTATATGGGCGATCATCACCCATGATAACTGAATATCCATCTAGCTTATCGAAGCTAGAAAATCAATCCATGTTCGGGCACACATGGTAGGTAGCTCCAGTATCTAATAGCCACTCAGCATCTTCTGAGTAACCAACGATAGGAGTAGTAATAGAGAAAGAGAACACCGATGAGTTTGAGTCTGATCCACTTGCTTGTGAAGTACTGGCGTGAGTACTGACCACCCGTGCGAGGTTTGCCTCAGTCTTTGATTCCTTCTTCTTACCTTTGGCCTTTGTACAATCAACTTTCCAGTGCCCTAGTTCTTTGCAGAAGGCGTACCGATTTTTCTTCAGATCTCTAAAACCTAGCCTGGACTTTGATCTGCCACGATCACCTTTGCCCTTCCTATGTGAACCTCTGCCTCTTACCGCCAATGCCTCTGCTGATGTACTCCCATGAGAAGACAATCTATCTTGCCTCCTTACTTCATAGTATACAAGAGCAGCTGACACTTCATTATAGTTAAGTGTTTGTCTACCACTGATCAAGGTAAGAGTAAAGGTCTTATACTCTTCGTCCGGAAGAGTATTCAAAAGAATCGCCACCTTATCCTCTTCATCAATCTTGACATCCATATTAGCTAGATCTGTAAGAAGCTCGGTGTAGTTGTTCATGTGTTCATCAATGGAGAGTCCATTCTTCATCTGGAAGCGATAAAGCCTCCTCTTCAATTGTAATCGTGACTCGATGCTCTTCGTCAGATACTTCTTCTCCATGATCTCCCACAACTGCCTAGCAGATGTTTCATGTAACACATGGTACTTGATGTCTTGTGTTAAACAAGACCTGATCAAACCACACGCTGTTCGGTTCATCTTGTCCTAATATTCTTCAGAAGTAGAATCACGCTTTTTCTCCAATCGTAGAGTGTCTTTGAGGTTTAATGCCGTCAGTGCATCCATCACCTCACACCTCTACATTCTGAAGTTGTTCTTTCTATCGAACTTCACCACATCAATCTTCAAAAGACGTGAGTTCATGAATTTCACCGTAGATGTACTATCTCCGGCCATATTCTCAATGGTTCCCTCAAAGCAATGCGAAAGCAAACGGGGTTAGATTAAACAAACTAGATAAAGATAGGATCTTTACCTCAAAGTGAACCCTAGAAGAGTTTCTGAAACGATATACTCCACCGAATCTGATTCCTTGAGCAATGCAAACACTATTTTGAGATCGACACACAATCTCACAAACAGTCCCAACACTGCTCCGAGATCGACACACGCTCTCTGCCAAACAACAACTAATGCTCTTAGAGTCGACACACGATCCCACAACGAACCTGGGATGCTTCGATACCACTTGTTGCGCGCGAGCCAACAACCAGCGAGGAACCTAGTAGATGCAGCAGAGAAATACCCAAGAATAACAAGAAACAAGAGAAAGCAAATACAATATTTAACAAGGTTCGACAATTTTCCTACGTCCTCAGGGTAAGGGAGAGAGAATTTTATTGATTCAACAACCAATACAAATTGTACCTTGCATACAATTCAAGAGGGCTTTGCCCCTTTATTTATAGCCAAAGAGACCCAGGAATTTAGGAAACCCCAATTAGATTCGTCTCCAATTCAGAAATAAAGTCTGAATCCAGAAAGAAGAGGCAAATCCGCGCCCAGATAAGCCTGTC
This sequence comes from Agave tequilana, assembly GCA_038442645.1. Lineage (NCBI taxonomy): Eukaryota > Viridiplantae > Streptophyta > Magnoliopsida > Asparagales > Asparagaceae > Agave > Agave tequilana. The sequence continues at coordinate 87,348 of JAVJIF010008681.1, forward strand.
GGTCGATTGGGCGGTCGATCGACCTAAGCACCCGATCGACCGGTCGATCTACCGTGTTCAACCGAGAGTCTCATCATGTCAGTCGGTCGACCGGGCGGTCGACCGTGTTAGTTTCTAGGATCAATCTGACAACTAATCAATATCACTGATCTAATTGGTCAGGTCGGTTAATATCAGGTGGGAGGTTTTTTGTTCAATAGAACGTTCCTTAATTAAAGAACCACCTTTCAATTACCTTCCTTGGTTAAACACCAATTAGACTGATATACAATATACTGAATATCAGTATAACCCCTGTATAAAGAAAATTAATTCACTTATACAGTACTTGGAGTGAGGTACGCTTAAAGCGACTTTCCTTAAGACAATTACGTCCCCCGTACCGTGCTAACGGGTTACTGGACGCTGGTCTTCCAAGATATAACACTCCTTCACGGTATTTGGATAGCACTACCAAATACCGTACGGTCGAACCGTAGTTAACCAGTACCTTCACAGGATTATTGAAGTAGCAGGATCAAGACAAATTTCAGGGAGAATATTTGTCTTTACTTTAGAGGAGCACCCACTGTAGAGGAAGGACAAATCACCGTACGGTCGAACCGTAGTTAACCAGTACCTTCACAGGATTATTGAAGTAGCAGGACCAAGACAAATTTCAGGGAGAATATTTGTCTTTACTTTGAAGGAGCACCCACTGTAGAGGAAGGAGGAAGGTAGAAGAATATTCTTCTTTGGAAGTCCCAGATTCAGACAACAATTCTATTAAAGAATCTGTTGAATTTTCTGAGCCCTCTTTTAGAATGAATTTTGCAGAATCTCTTGGAAATCGCTTCGAGTTGTAGAATTCCCACTTCCTGTTGGAAGTCACTTCAAGCCAAAGAGAGAAGATCTCACTTCAGAACGCAAAGAACTGATTTCTGTATTTGTTTTTGTTTGAGAATATGGAGCACTATTTATAGCGCTCCTGGAGGGGTAAAAATGTCTGAAACCGACCGAACGGTTGCAACGGTTTGGTCTGAACCGTTGCAACGGTTCGTTTCAACCGCAGCAACTGCCCAACTGTCCACGACGGTTTACTGACAGCCGTTGCGCTGGGTTCGGATCCGGATGGCGGAGCGGGTATGATCCGCGTAACCCATACCCGTGAGAGCCGGTTCAAAAAGAACCGGACCGGGTAGGGAACCCGAGCCCGGCCCGGCCCGGCACTGGCGCCAGCGGCGGCGCGCGTACGCATGTGCGGGCATGGTTTCCCCCTAATCGCGCGCGAAAACTCCAAGTACCAAAAGGGCACACCCTTTATTCTCATTTTTCTCTATTTAAACACTTCAAACTTCCATCTCATGGCTAATGTGGGACTAAATGCTTTTAGCTACCTTTAGTCTTCTTTTTAGCTTTGAATTAGGCAATTTTTAGACTTGAATATTTCATTCATTCGAAGTCGGAATTGAACATGTGAATAAACCACCTTTATCCCCAATGGAAGGAGAACACACTCCAACCATTATCCAATTGATTCAATCAATGAATCTCACTGTAATTCAACTCAAAGATTCACATATATTCTTCATATTTCCAACACATGTTATGGTCGACCGAGCGGTCGACCGAGCTATCCTGTGCACTATCCTGTGCACGTTTGTGTACATCGGTCGACCGGGCAGTCGACCGGTTCTGCAGCTGATCTGATATCAACTCCATCTCCGTTCACGCGCCGTTCTCGCTCCTTTTGGCTTCCGATCTCTTCCATACAATTCTTCTCTCTCCCTAAACTGTAAAGTCATACTGTGTTGTTGTTTAAAAGACATGTTGAAGGCACTTACAGTTACGTAGCAGTGGGTTTTGATGTCGTCCATCCAGAAACTGGAAATGGTTCCAGTTTCTGACAGCAAGCTCTGCACTTGTTCTAGGGTGAAGGGACGAACAAAGCGGTCAATTCTCAGAGAACTTGTTGCAGGTTTCCTTGATGGTGGCACTGCAATGTAAGCTTAAGTAATTGTTAAAAGGAATAAAAGAATGTACTGATGAAATATAAAGTTGGATTTAACATTTCTATTTGACTTGAAGTGCAAAATGCATAATAATGAAAGAGGAAAATCCCCACTCACTATCCATATATCATTTATGTAAGCTAATTAAAGAAATGGCAGTTTTTCACTGCCACACCTTGAGAACATCATGTGAGAAATTAAATAATAAGAAGCTCAAAGTTGTCTATCAAATTATAGGAGCAATCTTTTCCTAAAGGAACTTAGAAATAGCAAAAACTCACCAAAGCGTTGCTTCGTGGAAACCACAAGGTTTGAGTCACATTTTCCAGAAGCCTGATAGTCACCCTAGTTATGTTGAACGAAAAATTGATGTTTGCAGATCAGGAACGTTGATGCTGTCTGGAGACCATTGACGTTTCTGCTTTAACATTCTCCCACTTACTTGATTGTCTGAAAATACAAAGAAGTTCTATATTATTTTTGATGCAGCTTGTGCGCATTGTTAATATATCATGACATACTACCATGAACAGTTAAATGTACCTTAAGGGAGAAAGAACATTAAAAATTCATGGAACATTATCTTTCCACTAATTAAACATAATAAAATACAGAAAAAATCGTCGTCTTCATCATCGTTGAGTTCTTTTCCCATCAAAAGGTGGTTGCCTTAAAGGACAATACAACTTTGCGAATACTACATAAAAATAAGGCAATACATAAAACTGAGTCCTCAGAAGACTTTGCAGATTTGAAAATATTACCAACAGTTTAGTACATGTAGGTGAAATTCTTGTGACTTATCCTAACGCAAGGGTTGTAAGGCCTAATAAGAAGAAACTGACTAGTGAGCAGAAAAATAAAATGCAATACTTTTATCTAAGGAATAAATTTAAAACAGTTGTCGTGCTACCTTCAAGTTTTCTCTTTCTGCAGGAGCCTCGGACCGTGTTTCCTCTTCAATGACAGCAGCCTCTTTGCCAGCAGAGAGCCCACTTACAGTATCAGCAACCAGGGCTCGCTTTTCCATGAGATGCACCAGGTCTGTCTCACCAGCATCAACAATGTCATCACGTTCAATGGGCAAGTTCTCAGTAGTCTTTCCCTCGACATTCTCTATTTCCAACTCACCTCCTTCCATCATATCGTCATCAGCACTCCCGTCTAAATTCAACTTTACAGGAGACCCTCTACCAATTGTAGTTGAGTTGCCAACTTCTGGCTCTGAATGAAAATCATCTGATTTATTGTTCAATTTGTTCGTCCCAGTAACTGCCACAGAATCAATAGGAGCCTCTGAATTTGGATTAAATCAGATTCCTGTTTGTCAGCATTTGGTTCAGACTGAGTGATAACACCCTCATAGCCATTTGTACTATTTTCCTTATCCCCTGAATTCTCGCATAAGCTAGCAACATTGAGGTCTAGGTCTAGCGTGGTGCTCTTGTTAACTTTCACCGTGGTGGCATTTGAAATTTCATTCACAATAACTTCAGAATTCACCACAGGTGGTTGCTGTACTTCCTCTTCACCCAATTCTTCTTCATTATCTGTTTGCTTCTCTTTGCCAATAGCCGCATTTAATCGAGCTATCAGCTCCACCTTGAGACCGGATGATTTAAGGTCCCTTCTCTTAAGCTCATCCTTTAACTCTTTCACCTTCCATTTGTCAATGGGTATGTTGTTGAGAATAGGGTATTGATTCGACATCCTTGAAGAAACCCTGACCATCAAAATATATTCACATCGCACGTTATGAGAGGGCCATTGTAACAGATTAAACAGTACGGTATCCTTGTAATAAGTTCTGACATTCTTTCCATTTCACATCAATATCCAGAAATTCCTAAATTCTAAATCAAGAAAACACATGCATTATGCATTAGACATTTAGATATTTAAGAAAGAAGTCCAAAAAAAAAGTGAGAGTTATATGCTCAACAACCTACACGGATGCTTAGAATTTCCAATCATCAGCCGCTTTTTATCATCAAATGAAAATTTTCACAACATATAATGGATGCTAACATAACAAGATAAGTTAAAAATAATAATTTGTGTTGTAATTCTCGCATAAGCTAGCATTGTAATACTTCAGATAACACTTATCATTCTTAGACTCGTCACTCACCAGCGATAGTTAAATTCTAGATTTGGAGAGTTGCCGAAATTGAAACTCCATTCAAATAGTGTGCGTGTGTATATTTGACTTCTATAAAATCTCTTTTCATAGGTCAAGAAGATTATATGCACGAGAGCTTCTTTTTTTTTCAAAGCATGGATACTTTAATTTTTAAATAGTTAGAATTTGAGGTATTCTTCAATTGTTTATTTGTTTAGTATTTGAAAGTGATCATGAGAATCTTTAACTCTCATCTTCTTTATCATCAACTGATACATGAGAATAAAATAGCTTATTTGTTCAAGCAACTTGTAAAGATCACCACCTAAATTAAAAGGATATCATTTTGTTCCTTTTTTTTTTTTTTTGCATGGATAGTCTTTGGAAGTTGCATAAGAACTCCACACAATACGAAACATCATTTATCAACTGATAAATGAGGATACATAGCCTACGGACCTTTCTCCAAAAACGAAAAAGAAAAAAAAGATACATGAGAATAAATAATTTATTTGTTCAGGAAACTTGTAAAGATCACCACATAATGAAATGGTTACCATTCTGTTGTAGATCTTTTTCTTGTTGCATGATAGTCTTTAGAGTTACCTAAAACTCCACACAATTGGAAGTATCATCTTTTCCATAACGTATGCTATTTTTCATTTAATAAACTCTCCTGCTCATCAATGTAGTTGGGAAATGTTGAGACAAACTTTGTATTAGTTTAGTCTCATATTGCCTGTAAAACTAGATGTATTCATATTGGTTATTATATATACTAGAGCATGAGGCATAGATCTCATCTCTTTCTCTCCTAATCTCTTACACAACTTTATCATGATATCAGAGCCACTCAAAAGTTCTACATAATCTCAAAATTGTTGGAATTGAAGAATATAAATGCGAATCTTTGAGTTGAATTATGGCGAGATCCGTTGATCGAATCAATTGGATGATGGTTGGAGTGTGTTCTCCTTCCATTGGGGATGAACGTGGAATATTCACATGTTCAATTCTGACTTCGAATGAATGAGATATTCAAGTCTAAAGATTGCCTAATTCAAAGCCTAAATGGGACTAAACTGTTGGAATGCCAACAGTTGCGACTGTTGGACTGCCAACAGTTGTGACTGTTGGGTGCGTCAGTTGGGCAGCCACAGTTGTGACTGTTAGGTCTAAAGGTTGCAACCTTTCGTTTGGGTTCGAACCCGTTGGCCCCCTCCTGGAGCGCTATATAAAGCGCCCCGATCTCTCAATTGAAGACACACCAACTACAACACCAACAGAGTTTGAACACACACACTCTCTCTCTCTCTCTATACTGAGTTCTGAACTGTTCTTCCAACGTTCTGAACTGTGCTTCCAGCGTGAAGTGGGAATCCGCGACTTCCAGCGTGAAGTGGGAATCCGAAGCGACTTCCTAAAAGGAGATTCTGCCAAATTGTTCTGAAAGAGGAATCAGAAAATTCAACAGATTCTTTTATAAGAATTGTTGTCTGAATCTGGTACTTCTGAAGAAAGATATTCTTCAACCTTCCTTCGTCCTCAACAGTGGGTGCTCCTCCAGAGAGTAAAGGCAAATATTCGTTTGAAATTTGTCCTTGTACCGCTGCTTAAAAGATCCTGTGAAGGTACTGGTTGACTAAGGTTCGACCGTACGGTGATTTGGTAGTGCTATCTAAATACCGTGAAAGAGTGTTCTATCTTGAGAGACCAGCGTCCATTATCCCGTTAGCACCGGTGCGGGGGACGTAATTGTCTTAAGGAGATTCGATTTAAGCGTACCTCACTCTAAATACTGTATAAGTGGATTAAGTCCTTTATACAGGGGATATATTTTATAGTATATCGAGACTGACTTAGATTCAGTCTAATTGGTGCTTTAACCAAGGAAGGAAATTGAAATGTGGTTCTTAAATTAAGGAACGTTCTATTGAACGGAAAACCTCCCACCTGATATTTGCCGACCTGGCCAATTAGATTGTTGATATCTCAGTGATCTTGATTAGTTGTCAGATTGATTCCTGTTAAGCAGAAATACCAACAATCTTAAGACAATTAACGATTGAAGTTTCTTACTTCTGTTCTGCTTGAACTTGCAGAAAATGTCTGAAACAAATCAAGATAGCTCTAGCTAAGCACCATATACTCCTCAGCAAAATGGAATTGCTGAATGGAAGAACAGAACTTTGAAGGAGATGGTTAATTCCATGCTCGTAAGTTCTGGAGCTCCGCAGAACTTGTGGGGGGAAACTCTATTAACTGCAAATTATATTCTAAATAGAATACCCCACAAGAAACTTGGTCTTATACCATTCGAGTTATGGCATGGAAGGACACCTTCCTACCATTACCTCAAAATGTGGGGGTGCCTTGCAAAGGTGCTGGCACCATTACCTAAAAAGACTAAGTTGGGAGCAAAAACTATGGACTGCATATTCATAGGCTATGCCTTGAATAGTAGTGCCTATAGATTTCTGGTTCATAAATCAGAAATACCAGATATTCATGTAAACATGATTATCGAATCAAGAGATGCTGTGTTCTTTGAAGATATTTTTCTATATAAACGGGAAAAAGATAAGACTTCTGGGAAAAGAACACATGAGATGGCGTTCTGGGATAAAAGCCCCAAGGAACCGACTGTTAATGCGGAAATTGAACCAAGAAGAAGTCAGAGATTTAGAATCTCAAATCTTTTGGTCCAGATTTCATAGCATACGCTATTGAAAGCGAGCCTCAAACATTTAAAGATGCTATGTCACCCCAGAAGCACAAAATGTTATATACAACGGTAAGTCTAGACTTATTCGTCGTAGACATAATACCGTGAAGCAGTTGCTCTCAAATGGAATTATCTCTATTGACTTTGTATCGTCAAAGGATAATTTAGCGGATCCGCTTACTAAAGGTTTAAGTGGAGAGCGTATAAACTGCGCATCGAGGGGAATGGGTCTAAAAGCCTAACCTTACCGAGTCAGCTTAATGGAAACCTCACTTAGCGACTGGAGATCCCACGGACTAAGTTCAAGAGGAAAAACTAGTTATGATTGACTCAGCAAGTAAGCACTGGGAGTTTGACTCCAATCCATTCCTAAGGTGCACATAAGTGCTTTTCTACAAGTGGATTAAGGATAAGCTTAATGCTTTTAATGATGCCTATATCTTGTTACTAAACAAGTGGAGTAGAGTAGACTACTCTTAATAGGACGATCACCTATGTGAGTATAGAGTTGGGTCGGCTCTTTGGGAATTTCTATGGAGGCTGTTATTCCCTAAAGATACTCTCTGAAACCAAGAATGTCCAGGGCCAAAACGGACACAGCCGAGAACCAAAGTTGATTTGGAAAGTCACTGTGTGAAGCTTGTTGACTTGGCTTACACTAACGGCTAACAGTTCAAGACCTAGTTCACTGATTAGCCAGTAAGTCCGATAAAGCTTTCGCTATGGAAGGTTCAAGACCTAGTTCACCTATCCTTATGCAGTTTCTTTTCTCAAGTACCTTTCACAATAGAGTCAGTCTCTTTGTGTGTCATTTCCTTGAATCTCCATTCATTGTGGGGGATTGTTGGAATGAAGAATATAAACGCGAATCTTTGAGTTGAATTATGGCGAGATCCGTTGATCGAATCAATTGGATGATGGTTGGATTGTGTTCTCCTTCCATTGGGGATGAACGTGGTATATTCACATGTTCAATTCTGACTTCGAATGAATGAGATATTCAAGTCTAAAGATTGCCTAATTCAAAGCCTAAATGGGACTAAACTGTTGGAATGCCAACAGTTGCGACTGTTGGACTGCCAATAGTTGTGACTGTTGGGTGCGTCAGTTGGGCAGCCAACAGTTGTGACTGTTAGGTCGAAAGGTTGCAACCTTTCGTTTGGGTTCGAACCCGTTGGCCCCTCCTGGAGCGCTATATAAAGCGCTCTGATCTCTCAATTGAAGACACACCAACTACAACACCAACAGAGTTTGAACACACTCTCTCTCTCTATACTGAGTTCTGAACTGTTCTTCCAACGTTCTGAACTGTGCTTCCAGCGTGAAGTGGGAATCCGCGACTTCCAGCGTGAAGTGGGAATCCGAAGCGACTTCCTAAAAGGAGATTCTGCCAAATTGTTCTGAAAGAGGAATCAGAAAATTCAACAGATTCTTTTATAAGAATTGTTGTCTGAATCTGGTACTTCTGAAGAAAGATATTCTTCAACCTTCCTTCGTCCTCAACAGTGGGTGCTCCTCCAGAGAGTAAAGGCAAATATTCGTTTGAAATTTGTCCTTGTACCGCTGCTTCAAAAATCCTGTGAAGGTACTGGTTGACTAAGGTTCGACCGTACGGTGATTTGGTAGTGCTATCCAAATACCGTGAAAGAGTGTTCTATCTTGGGAGACCAGCGTCCATTATCCCGTTAGCACCGGTGCGGGGGACGTAATTGTCTTAAGGAGATTCGCTTTAAGCGTACCTCACTCTAAATACTGTATAAGTGGATTAAGTCCTTTATACAGGGGATATACTTTACAGTATAACGAGACTGACTTAGATTCAGTCTAATTGGTGTTTTAACCAAGGAAGAAAATTGAAAGGTGGTTCTTAAATTAAGGAACGTTCTATTGAACGGAAAACCTCCCACCTGATATTTGTCGACCTGGCCAATTAGATTGTTGATATCTCAGTGATCTTGATTAGTTGTCAGATTGATTCTTGTTAAGCAGAATACCCAACAAAAATCCTAACCTTAAAACCACCACCAAGCCCGCCGAAAAAACCCTGAAAATTCCCGAAATTAACATGAGGAATTTTTCATTGTCTTCCCCCACTCTTCAACACAAAAACCAACCCTTACCCTAGGTCCATTCGTCATCCGCCTAATCTTCATCAGCATCAGCCCCCTGCCACCTTCCAACTATCAACATCACCTCGTTTTCGTCCTCATCTTCATCGAGCTCGTCCTTGACAACCGATCAGATGCAACCACGACCTCTGCTGTGCGCACGATAACAATCCCTCTGGGGAATCCACCAACCAGGTGGAGACTAATGCAACCGGAGACGTACCCAACACGACAAGAACAGAGAACAATAGAGAAAAGCAATCAATACAGTATTTAACGAGGTTCGGCAACGTGCCTACGTCCTCGGAGCAAGGGAGAGAGAGATTTTATTGATTCAGCAATCAATACAAACTAATACAGAGAGATACTTGAGAGAACTTTTAGGGATATAATACATGAGGGCTCTAACCCTTATTTATAGCCACAGACTCCGTGGGTTTTAGAAAACCCCGATTGGATTCGATCCCAAACAGAAAAGAAATCCGAATCCCAAAAGGAAAGCAGAAAACGCGTCTGTAGGTCGACTGGCCGGTCGACCTACTTATGCCACGATCGACCGTGCCGGTCGACCGTCTCCAACCGAGACTTGGCTCCTTTCAGTCGGTCGACCGGGTGGTCGACCGCTTCCCTGCAACGGTCGACCAAGCGGTCGATCGTTCTGTATCTGTGCACCTCGTGCACACCGGTCGACCGGCTCCTTGCATCGGTCGACCGGGCGGTCGACCGTGCACTGTTATAACCTGCTGCATGCCCCGTTTTTGCTCCTGTGCTTCCAATCTCTGTGCTATCTTTCTCTATCTCATCTATCACCTCTCTCCCTACAATTCTCTACCTCGGTGAAGATTTCTCAAATCTGAGTCGAACTCCAACGACCTTCAGTCTATCACCTGGCGAAATCGACACGCAATCTCGGCGAAATCGACGCACGATCTCGGCTTGAGCGCTCCAGGTGAAATTGACACATGATCTCGTCTTGGAACCTTTAGCTCAGCTATCAACTGGGATGCACCACACATGCCTTCCCATCACTTCACCTTAGGAGAAATACCATACGAGCCAATCAACGAATGTGTCTCCCACTCAGCAACTTCATGACCTCAAGAAGACCCATCATGAGCCAACTGTGACTCTCCAACTGACTGGCTCTATCTAGTCTATATGTCTTCAGCTGACGATCCAACCAAGTCCGAGTAAAGTACACTGAACACCATCATCGGCTTCAACCAACTGGATGCACACCCCCCTTATGCAAGCTCAACTATCTTCTCACCAGAAAATCAACTATTCATCGAGATCTCAACACCTCATCTCTACGTGAAATCCAACTAGCCACAACACTTCACCTCTACGTGAAGTCTCTCCACTTTTACGTGAAGTTCCAATCGGTCACAACTCTTCACCTCTACGTGAAGTTTCAATCAGCTTCTCGAGAACCAAATAGCTTTATATGGGTTGCATCACCAAATATAGCTGCCTTTACGGCTGCCTACGTAGCTTACCCAAGGGATCAAGCCAACCATAGTTCATTTAAATGAGCTCCATCAAGCTCAAGCACTTGTACCTGAATCTTCAGCAGCGAACCTATCTGGCTGAGTTATATGAATCTCCTCACTGCCATTATGGAGAACAACGGCCTTCAACTTGAGCTTGTCGCGGTCACAACCTTGAGATTCATGCTTCTTCACCCACGTGCGTGGTTTTACCTGGTTCCAATGGCTGCAAATAATTCGACATTCTCATTAATATCTTCAACCTGTTCAGTATCAACCCTGGCTACATGATCTCCACTCAGTGTCACATCTGGTGAAGTCTTCACTGATACCGAACCAACTGGAGATGGTGAAGTAGCATCAACCTCCACCCGCTGCGATACTTTCTTGGTCTCCGTCCTCTCCACCTGCTAAGAGACGGTAGACTTCAACACTAAAGTCTCATCAAACGTGACATGCCGACTCAACACAATCTTCTTGTTTTCAGGGTCTCATAACCTGTAGTCTTTCATATTTCTGTTGACACCTAAAAACACAAACTTCTTTGCTCGCAGATTCACCATGCCATCTTTGGCACTGAAGCAGGTCGGACTTCCAAATTCCCCCAGCAAGCCATGATCTTGAGCAGCTTTCCCAGACCAAATTTCCAATAGAGTTTTACCTCCTATCGCAATCGATCCATTTATGAGATGGCTAGTATGCACAATCACCTCAGTCCAAATGATTTTGTCTAATCTTGTATTAGACAACAAGCACCGAACCTTCTCTAGGAAGGAACGGTTTATTTCCTTAGCCAACCCATGTATACCTTCTGTGAAGTGAGTACCAATACCAGTGTTCTGGCCAAATTGTAGGAATTGATTTATATCTCTTTCAATATTACCAATCTGTAGCTCCTTGATCTTCTTACCTGTCAGCTTCTCCATTCTTCCTTTCCACTTCACCAACATATCTAGGCCTTCACACCTTTGTCTCAAGGGATATATCCACAATGCCTAGATAAACTATCAATAAAGAGATAAAGTACCTGTGACCTCCAAGCGATGCTGTCTTAGCAGGTCCCCAAATGCTTACGTGAACACAATCAAGAAGACCTTCTGAGCGGTGAGTACTGGTGCTGAATTTTACCTTCTTCTTATCCAGAACGCTGTGTTCACCCTCCAAGTTGCAGGTAGAAGCACCTTCCAATGATCCCTTCTTTATAAGAGCTTGCAAAGACCTTTCACCTCCTTGTCCGACCTTCACCTGCCAGACCTTTGTGCAACCATCATCTGAAGAACTAGAAGTCTCCACTTGACTTGTAACCGTACTACCCTTCAAGTAGTAGAGATTGTTTCGGCGGACGTCCTTCATCACCGCCATTGAGCCTTTGATCATCTTGAGAACACCATCTCGTATAGATATCACAAAACCCAATGCTTCCAAAGCGCCAACAAAGATAAGATTCCTTTTGAGTTAAGATACATACCTCACCTCCTTCAATTCTCGTACTATCCCATCAACCATCTTGACACGGACTGTACCTATCCCTTCTATATTACACGGATGATCATCACCCATGACCGTGTAACATCCATCTAGCTTCTCAAAGCTAGAAAACGAGGTCCTATTCGGGCACATATGATAGGTGGCTCCGGTATCCAAGATCCACTCAATATTATCTGAGTAATCAACAGTAGGAGTAGTAACTGAGAGAGAGAATACCAATGAGTCTGAATCCAATCCATCCGCCTGTGCGAGATTCGCCTCGGTCTTTGACTCCATCTTCTTACCTTTGGCTTTCGGGCAATCAACTTTCCAGTGCCCTACCTCCTTGTACAAGGCACACTGATTCCTCTTCAGATCTCTGAAGCCTGATCTGGACTTTGATCTTCCCTGATCATCTCTTTCCTTCCTGTTGGAACTTCTGCCTCTTACCGCCAATGCCTCTACTGTTGTGTTCCCCGAAGAAGACAGTCTATCCTGTCTTTTTGTTTCATAACTCACAAGAGTAGCAGACACCTCATTGTAGTTAAGAGATTTTCTTTCATTGATCAATGTAAGAGTAAAGGTCTCATACTCTTCCCTAGGAAGAGAATTCAATAAGATTACCGCCTTATCCTCTTCATCGATCTCCACATCCACATTAACTAGATCTGTAAGAAGTCTTGTGTAGCGATTCAAGTGTTCATTTATGGAGCATCCTCTTTGCATCTAAAAACTATAAAGCTTACTCTTCAACTGTAACCGCGATTCGACGCTTTTCGTCAGATACTTCTTCTCCAGGATCTCCTACAGCTGCCTCGCAGATGTCTCATACAACACATGATACTTGATGTCTTGTGTCAGACAAGACCTGATCAAGCCACACGCCGTACGATTCATCTTGTCCCAGTCTTCTTCTGTCATTGATGCGCGCTTCTTCTCTAACCGTAAAGTGTCTTCGAGGTTTGATGCCGTCAGCGCATCCATCACCTCACACCTCCACATACCGAAGTTGTTCGTGCCGTTGAACTTCACCACATCATTCCTCAGCGGATGTAGATTCATAAATTTTTCCGATGATGTACCTTCTCCACTCAACTGATTCCTCAAAGCAATGCGAAAACAAACGAAGTTAGATAAAACAAACTGAATAAAGATAGGATCTTAACCTCCATGCGAAACCCTCGAAGAGTTTCCAAAGCAATCTACTCCTCCAAATTGATTCATCGAGCAATCTACACGCTGTTTTGAGATGACACACGATCCCACAAACAGTCCTAACGTCGCTCTGAGATCGACACACGTTCTTTGCCAAACAGCAACTGATGCCCTTGGAATCAACACACGACCCTACGGCTAACCTGGGATGCTCTGATACCAATTGTTGTGCGCACGACAACAATCCCTCTAAGGAATCCACTAATCAGGCAGAGACTGATGTAGCTGGAGACGTACCCAACACGACAAGAACAAAGAACAATAGAGAAAAGCAATCAACACAGTATTTAACGAGGTTCGGCAACGTGCTTACGTCCTCGAGACAACGGAGAGAGAGATTTTAGTAATTCAGCAATCAATACAAACTAATACAGAGAGATACTTCAGAACTTTCAGGGATATAATACATGAGGGCTCTAACCCTTATTTAGCAACAGAGTCTCTGGTTTTAGGAAACCCCGATTGGATTCGATCCCAAATAGAAAAGAAATCTGAATCCTAAAAGGAAAGCATAAAACGCGTCTGTCGGTCGACTGGTCGGTCGACCGACTTATGCCACGGTCGACCGTCTCCAACCGAGACTTGGCTCCTTTCAGCCGGTCGACCACTTCCCTGCAACGGTCTCTGTGTCTGCGCACCTCGTGCACACCGTCGACCGAGCGATCGACCGGCTCTTTGCATCGGTCGACCGGGCCATCGATCGTGCACTGTTATAGCCTGCTGTATGCGCCATTTTTGCTCCTGTGTCTTCCAATCTCTGTGCTATCTTCCTCTATCTCATCTATCTCCTTTCTCCCTACAACCTCATCTTCATCCTCCTCACCCCCGTCGACCTCGCCATCGTGCCCTGATCATGCCAACACCTACCGACCGCATCTGCAGTGATGTCAATTCGATTAAACGACGAGATCAACACCTGATTCGACTTCAACAATACCTTATCATCGCGTCGTCATCTTCTCTAGACCTCATTGCCGACCTCCTTCTTGTCATCCTATGCACTCTCTGACCCTCTCCTATGACTCCTCTAGATAGATCTAAATTAGATCAAACAGATATCATAATCAGCGCCAAATTTTGAATTCATCAAACAATTTATTAACTCATATTGATGAACGAGGGGGAGAGATGAACTCACCTAGAACGATTTGTCACCCTACATAGAGTCATTATGCGGATCGACTTACGTAATCAGGTCGTCGTGAGGATTAAAAGGGGGCTGAGAGCCCCCTTCCGGAGGCTCGGGGGTGGAGCCCCCGGACCAAAATTTCTTTGAGAAGTCCTTGCAGATCTCAGAGCTGGGTAAAGCATAAAGAGATCGCCTTGATCGTTCGCTTGATAATCGAACTCATCTTGATGAACGAGAGGAAAGAGATATCACCTTGATGAATGAGAGAAAAGAGAGGTCGAACTCGCCTTGATGAATGAGGGTAAGGGGAGAGAGATGATTTGAAAGAAGAACACAAAGAGTCTAACAGTATTGAGCTGCGGATCGCTGATATGGCTGATCAAATCGATTTCAAAATGCCTTCAATGGTGGTTCTTTTAACAAATCGTCGTGATAGATTAAAACACAAAATTCATCAAATTTCAAATTTGCCACCACCTTTTGAGTTTTTACAGCATTTAAATAAAACATATTTTCACGACGGTTATTTTTTCAAACCGCCGCGAAAGATCCAAACTCAAAATTCATCAAATTTTAAAATTGTCACCGTGTTTTGGGATTTTTGTGGTTATTCTGTAAGAACAACCATAAACATATATTTCAGGCAGTTATTTTACTAACCATCGTAGAAGATTAAAAGGCAAAATTTTATATTTTTCATCAAATTTTAAAATTGGCTCCGCCTTTTGATGCACGTCGATTATGACTCAAACCGCTGTGAAATAGGCGACGTGGAAGCCTATTTCTGTTGTAGTGTGTGCATGCCAAGAATTGAGTTAGTCAGAAATAGAAATGCCTTTCATGTCTCCTTGTTCCAACAAGTTGTTAAAAAATAGTTTGTTATCTATGTCTTCTTAGATTCTTTCTTTTTAAAAAGGTTCAAGTGCTCCCATAAATCAGCTTAATACGTTTTTGGTCTCTCCAACAACTGAGCTATCCATTCCCACTCTCAAAAAACCTTTAGAGGTCTTGTGTCTATTCCATATCATACCTCTAGATGTTGCTCTGCCCTGTAACAACCTCGGTGGCGCTGTCTCTGCCCTGTAACAGCCTCGGTAGCCTTGTCTCTGCTATGTAATACCCTCGATGACCCTGTTCTGACCTGCAACAGCCTCAATAACCTTTTTTTACCTTTGTAGATGCTTTCTACTATTCCACCCCTCGCCGAGTTCATCTCATGCTATATAGGCCCTGACAACTCTTCTTCTTTGCTCTTGGGTCTTTACAGTCCTGATGTTGCTCTCATCTAGCTTTACTGCTCTATCTGCTATATGTAAGAGGTCCGATGCCTCATTTAGATTGATCTGCACTCTGTTCTTATTGTGTTAGTCTCAGATTGGATGATGGTGCATCTGTTTCTGCTAATTTTCAAGTGCTCTGCTATTTAATTTGTGATATCTCTCTGGTCATCCTGAGAGAGGCCCCTCTGACATGGAGGGATGAGGGGGTTACACTGGTAGATATTTTGGTGATCGCGGTGGTATCAGGGATGGATAAGAAGGTCTTCAGAGGATGAGGAGATGATTCTGTAATCTACTGTTACTACTGCAAAGAGTCAGGCCATATGAAGTATTAGTGGCCCCTTCTGAAGTGGAAACCAGCTAGATGTGTACATATCTCTGTCACTCTTCTAGATGACAAGCAGTTGCAACATCAGTTTGAGTAGCTCTAACAGCAACAGAACATAAAATCTCTGTCTTCCTTTTTTTTCTACCACTCTAGCTCAAACAAGTACTCTTATATCTTATCTTACATTATTTATGTCACATACTTGGATTATAAATTCAGGGGCTACTGATCACATGAATGAAAACCAAGATATTATGTGCTCTTTACTCTTACTTCTAACTCTGTAATATTAGCAGATAGATCTTGCACACCCATCCAGGGTATTTGCATTGTCGCTACCTCCACTATTCTTTCTTTATCATTTTTTTATTTCTCATATTTTTCTTTCAACTTATTATCAGTAAGTAAGATTATTAAGATTTTAAATTGTACAGTGATATTTTTTTGACGCATTGTGCATTTCAGGAGCTTGGGATATGAAAAGCAATTGGCACAAGACTTAAGCAGAACAAACTGTATGAGTTAGACTTGATCTGATCAGGTGGTCTACATCAGCACTTCATCAGCATTAAACTACTACTGTTGGTTAAATCACCATTCTCTGTCTATACTAAAACTTCTTGTTCCTTATTCAGGTCAGCTTTCATCATTAAAATGTGAGTCTTGTCAGATAGGAAAGCATCTTGTATGCCTTATCCTAGTCAAGTCAATAAGAGAACTGATAAGCTATTCGATTTAGTTCATTCAGATGTATGGGGTCTATGTCCAATACTTCAAAACTAGATTTTAGGTATTTTATTAGCTTCGTGGATGATTATTCTAAAGTCACATAGTTGTATCTGTTAAAATCTCATTCTGAGGTATTTTTCACATTTAGAGTTTTTTATTCTGAAATAAAGAATCAGTTTAATTCTATCATTAAAGTTTGCGATCTGATAAGGAGAATAACTTTAATCAATTTTTGAAATAAAATAGAATATTGCATTAATACTCTTGTATTTACACTCCTCAACAGAATAAGATAGTTAGACATAAGAATAAATACTTTCTTGACATTGCTAGGACTCTGCTATTCATAGACAGGTCTCAAAAAAATTTAAAGTGAGGCCATTTTGAATGCTTGTTACTTGATAAATCGAATGTTATTCTCTGTATTGCAAAATCAAATCTCATATTTCATCATGTACTTCGATATTGATTTATTCTCTTTGCCTTCAAAATTTTTGGGTGCCTCTATTTTGTTCATAATCATAGTTTTCATAAGATAAAACTTAATTCTAGACCTCTTAAAAGGATTTTTCTTGACTACTCTAGAATTCAAAAAGGTTACAAATATTTTTGTCCATCTATAGATTGATATATCTTTTCTGCAGATGTAACCTTTTTCGAGTCTAAACCTAAGATTTTTCATATCTCTTTCTCTTTCTGTGTCAGAGGATGACTATGATTACTTGCTCTATTGGGAGACATTACTTAATAGTGGTGAGTCAGCGTCTGAAAATGTGACTAGTAAAGATTCACTTTGGTTTTAGAACCCGCCTAAGATTTTTACACAAGGAATATCTCTTGCTTCTGTGCTAACGCCAACGTCAGCACCAAGTCCTGCGCAAGAATCAAGTAAGACTGTCACTGTATAATTACCTGTCTCTTCTACTACTGATGATCTTCTTATTGCACTTCGAAAAGAGAAACATATTTGTACTCAACATTCTCTTTTCAATTTTTTTTTCTTATTCTCATTTATCATCATCTTTTAGTTCATTTATTTCTTTTTTGAACTCATGCTCAATTCACAAGAATGTATCAGAAGCACTGTCTCTTTCAAGTTGGACTCAGGCAACGTAGGAGGAAACGACGACCTTAGAGAAGAATGAGACTTGAGAGTTTGTCATACTTTCACAGGAAAGAAAGTCGTTGGGTGCAAGTGGGTATACATTGTCAAGTTAAACTCATATTGGTGTCTGGCTCGCTTAAGTTAAGATTGATTGCCAAAAGATATTCATAGGTGTATGCGATTATGTGGACACTTCTCTCTGGTCATGAAGATGACATCTGTGTCGGTCCTTGTGTCATTGGCAGCGATATATCACTAGTTATTTTATCAGTTGGACATCAAAAATGTTTTTCTTTATAGTATTCTTGATGAGGAGGTTTACGTGGAGCAACCACCAGACTTTGTTGCTCAGAAGAATGTGCGAAGGTTTACAAGTTGATGAATAAGTTACTCTACGGTTTGAAACAGTCTCCGAAAGACTGGTTTGAGCGCTTTGCATTAGTAATTCAGGAGTTTAGTCTCTAATGTGCAAAGAAAGATCATTTTGTGTTTTGGCGAATACAAGATTAGAAGAGGATCATACTAATTGTATATGTGGATGATATTGTGATCACAATAGATGACACAAAAGGGATCAGTAGCTGAAGAAGTACTTACAGAAGCACTTTCAGATCAATGATCTTGGATCCCTAAAATACTGCTGACACATTAAGGTGTTCAGGTCCAAGAAGATATTCTTATGTCACAAAGAAGTATATACTCGACTTGCTTCCAGAAGCTGGGATGCTAAAATGCAGGAGTATTGATTCTCCGATGGACGTGAACACAAAGCTGCTATCAGATCAGGGAGAGCTTCTTGAGGATATTAAGAGGGATAGGAGATTGGTGAAAAAATGAACTACTTGAGGGTGATCAGACGGAACATCGCATTCACAGTAAGTATAGTGAGTGAGTTTTTATTAGCATCAAGGACTACCCACTTGGAGGCGGTAATGAGGATTTCGAGATAACTGAAGAAAGCTCTAGGGAGAGGGTTTCTCTATTCAGGTCATGGACAAACCTAAGTAGCATGCTTCTCAGATGTAGATTGGGCAGTGTGCCCTTTTGATAGGAGGTCGATCACAGAATATTGTGTCGTTCTTGGAGAAAATTTTGTGCCGTGAAAAAATAAGAAGCAGAGTGTGGTCTCTCGATCCAGCGCAGATTCAGAGTATAAGGTGATGGTAAATGTAATATTAAAGCGAATCTAAATCAGAGATTTATTGACAGAGATTGATTTTTCCCCAGAGTATTCTAAGAGACTATATGGTGACAATAAGGTAACAATACACATTGTTGACAATGTCACATTTCATGAAAGAACCAAACACATTGAGGTTGATTGTCATATAGTTCACAAGAAACTCGAGTAAAAGATCGTTGTGGCAAAACATGTATTATCAAGACCCACTTAGCAAATCTTCTTACCAAACCACTTGGTAGAACACATGTAGATTTTATTTGTGACAAGCAGGGCATGTATGATGTACATGCTCCAACTTGAGGGGGAGTGTTAAGAGACTCTGTATTAGTTTAGTCTCACATTGCTTGTGAGATTAGATGTATTTACATTGGTTATTATATATATACTAGAGTATGAGGTTTAGATCCCATCTCTTTCTCTTCTAATTCTGATGCGACTTTTTCAGGAACAAAGGTGGAATCAAGGGGGCGGTTAAGGCCATCATACTATAATTAACTTACAAGTATATATAACTCTTACAATCAAGTCCACCTAAAATCTTTGAAAATTTGTAGTTGCCTTATTTATAACTCTTAACTGTCATCTCTCAGTGTTTTGACTCTTAAACATCTTCTATGTCATGTTTTATGTCTTTAATTTTTATTCTTTTTTAAACTTATGTTTATTTGATCCATTCTTATCCTTTTTTTCATTTTCAAGTTCTAATAATTTTAATCTATGCATTGCTTAATAAATTCCCATAAATCTAAAAGAAATAGATAAAACCATATCTTAGTTATTCTCTTTTAGATAATTCCAAATCTAGCAAGAAGTAGATGAAAAAAGGTCAAAGAACCCTTACTTAATATTGACATGCATATCTAACTTTGAGCTTAGTATTACATATTTTTTATATGAAAACTTTGTATTTTACTCCCATTATATAATTTTCTCCCCGCTTGACTCCTAAAAGTAATTTTTTCGCCCTTACTATAGAGAGTGTAACAAGTGACCTTGCATCTGAATTAAAGTGTTTATACCACTTGAACTAGCTCTTTTGGTCTTAAAAGCAACTTAAATCGAAGGTGAGTCTAGTGGGTGGGTTGGGGAAAGAGAATAGGGCCGAGAGAGTTCCTTTGGTGAGAAATAGAAAATGCTCATGAAAACTTATAGAACTAAGTTAGTAAGATTTGCACTCCAAAATGAAATTACTTGACTGCTTGGCATCAAGTCTAAAGTGAAATTAATGAATGACCTAAAGTTAGAAAATATTAATCTTAACTATATATAATATTATTTATTTTTCAAGAAAATAAGTGTTTGTTTTGGTATTTCAAACAGAAAAGATGCAACACGCTGCTATTTAGGAATTACTATATACCTTTTCAAAAGGACGTCAGAAATGTGAGGTTCAAGGTTCACAATTAATTAAATTAACTGTCATAAAATTATCAAAATTTCAGTAATAAATTTTTTTCTGTGTTTATTTTTCTTTTTATAAACACTCTGACAATATAACCTGATGTGATTGTTGTCATCTCAAAATTATATTTCTTAAATTAGTAAGATCATAGAGAATATAGCAACACCTTTGCCCTTAGATATATCATCCGTTTAGGAGCTAACTTTTCCTCTAAATGCATGGTTCAATTAAATTGGTTTTCTATTGAAAAATTGAGAAATTTATTAGATCAATTTAAACTATACGCTCTTACATAAAATCAATTGTTAGTGAGATTGACAAAGTCATAAAACATACTAAAATCCATACAAATTCAATAAAAAGTGAATAACTCTAATAATTAACAACCATAAAGAGCACCCTAATATGTAAAAGGTATGAACAAATGTAACAATGATAAATTGTGGACGATTCTTAATAGGAAAAGCTAGAAAAAATCACAAATAAAGTATATATATTTTTTCAAAACAACTCACTGTGATTATAGCATGAACATCAGTGTGTGATGGTATCAATAGATCTCAAATGTAGCAACAAGTGAATTTATAGAAAAGAATTATACAAGACAAGAACATCGGTTTTCGATCAGGAATTACCTATTAGTGAAGAAGGTAACGGCGGAGTTCACGATAGTGGTTGGTGGAATAGCGGCCACTAATAGGTGGTTAAAAGATGACCTAGTTAAAGCCAAAAATTTGTCTGTAGCGAGAAGAAGTTGTCTGTAGCGAGAAGAAAGTTAGTGAGGTGGTAAAAATAGTTCAAAGAATCAAAAAATCGGTCAAAATATCCTCCAAGAATTAAATGAATCAGATATTAATATTGGTAAATTGGGTAAATTGCATGAAACACCTTTGAATATCAGAGTGTTACACCAAACACCCATGAACTATAAAAACTCGCATATTGACCATCTAGATTGTAACACTGTTAACTTTTTCGTCCAAATTAATCATGTGACCCACTTAATCTTCTTAATTACTTTAGTAACTAATTTTTTAAATTAAATATTATTAATCTCAATTTTATTTTCAGTCATCTTCTTTCTCAGAAAACCCTAAGTAGTAAAGAGGAAAAAAAGAAGATGGAGTAGTGATGATGATGGAAAGAAGGAGGTGGTGGAGTTCGAATAAGTTAGGATTCACATTAAAAAGAGATTTTCAATTGGATGGTGGTGATAGAAGTGGTGGTGGTAGATTTGAGAAGAAGATGATGAAGGAGGTAGTGGTGATGGGTTTTAAGAGAAGATAATAGTGAAAGATGATGAGGTGATGGTTGCAGTGGATTCTTAGAAAGAAAAGCATGAGGATAGAGAGGTAGAGGCGTTGATGGTAGGATTCAAGAAGGAGGAGGTGAGTTTGAAGAGGAGAAAGAGGAGGTGGCGATGGGTTTGTAGGGGGAGAAGGAGGTGGTAGTGGATTTGAAAAGGAGAAGGAGGTGGAGGCCGCGGCGATGGTGGTAGCAGGTGGTAGTGGTGGAGGAGGAGGATAAAGTGTGGTGAATTTTTCTTTAAAAATTAAGTATATGAGGGCCGTGTGCTTTACATGTGTCTTTTTAACGAAAAAGTTGGTATTACAGTCTAATGGGTCAATGTGCAAGTTTTTGTACTTCATAAGGGTTTGATGTAACACCCCTGATAATGCAATGGTGTTTTCGCCAATCTACCCACGAAAATTTCAAGTATGACATTTTTTTTCCTTCTTAAAAATAAACAAGTTCACAAAACGAGAAGTTAACAATGAGTTAAGAAAGCTTAGTGTTGGTGCCAGTTACAAGCAAACAAACATGAAAAATAGATTGTCATGTTACTTGTTCAACTTGACTCTATCTTAACGAATAAAAAAGGAAGAAAAAAATATTATTTGTGTAACTTCGGAGAATATATAGTATTTTAAAAAAAAATCCATGTTATTCTTTATGCAAAATGTATTAGATATCTTTCAAGAAAAATGTAGGAACACATGTTTTCACCCCAAAAAATGAGGAAGGCAACTCACAATTATTACAAGTCTGCCATAATTTTTTTTTGACATCTTCTCCCTTAGTGAAAAGTCCAAAATATCATATTCTTCTCCCCCCTCCCTCCTCCCCTCCTCCCCTCCCCTCGATCTCTCCCTCCTCCCTTCCCTTTGCCTTCCTCCTCCCCCTATCTCTCCCTCCTCCCTTATCTCTGCCTTCCTCCTCCCCCCGATCTCCCCTCCCCCTCGCCCCCTAAGATCTGGCCTGTTTGGTCAGATCTGGCCGAACATGCTAGATCTTTGGGGGCGAGGGGTGTTAAGGGCAGGGGCAGGGGGAGGGGAGAGTGGAGGAGTGAGAGGTGGGGAGGGGAGGAGAGGGGGAGGCCGCGGATTGGGGGAGGCCGGGAGGGGGAGGCCGCGGGGCGGTAAAGTCGGGGGGGAGGAAGTGGGAGGCCGGGAAGGGGTAGAGAGGTTGGGGGGAGGATATGGAAGGCCAGAGAGGGGGGAGGGGGGAGAAGGGGGAGGGAGAGGAGGAGGAGGGGGAGTAGGGGGAGGCCAAGGAGGGGGAGGGGGAGGAGGGGAGGGGGGGGGAGGTGGAGGCCAGAGAGGGAGGGAGTCACCGAGGAGGGAGGCGGCTGGAGAGAGGGGGTTCTCCGGAGGGAATGGAAGGGAAGGGAGAGTGGAAGGAGAAGAAGAAGATGGTAATTTGTTTTTTTTATTTTTTTTTGGTGCCTTTATCATATTTGTGGGTGCCTTAATCACTCGGGTGCCTTTATCACATTTGTAGGTGCCTTAATCACTAGGGTGCCTTTATCACATTTGTCGGTGCCTTAATCACTAGGGTTCCTTTATTATTTTTTTGTGGTGGGAATATCTGCTCCCGAAACATGCAGAATGTATATCTTTGAAAGATACACAGAGGAACTGCCAGATAATCTAATGTCTCGAGTTATCCACTAACATAATGTTAGGATTTTACTTTATTTTCAAGAAGAGATGGTGGTCTAAGAAAATCTAATTGAGTTGGAGAAGATGATGGCTTAAAGCAGAAGAAGTAAATTAAGATGAAGCAGTTTCCTTTTCAGGCGATTGTGAGTTTTTTCCAGGTGGAGTATGAATATGATTTAATTCTTATTCAATGAAGGTTTGTTTCTAAAGATTAAAAGGTTTAGAATCCTTCTAGATTAAGGAGATCAATTCCTAAAAGGATTGATCAAGATTCTTCAACCATCCAAAGGTCAAGATCATCTCATAGTCCAAATAAGAGTTGTACTGTAGAATTCTATAAATAAATGTTGTAACCAAGCATTGTAATTGCCTCAAAAAAATAAGTCTCGAGGAGTTTCTTCAACAGAGAATCTCAAGTAAAGGAGACTAAAGTAAGCCAAAAAAGAGAGAAGTAAGTTGAAGGTGCATAGAGAGAAGATAATACTCTTGTAATCTAGAGCTAGATTCAAGTGGAAGGTGAATACTCTTATTGCATTAAGAGAAAGGTTAGATCTCTTTGTACCAAGTTTATTAATAAAACTTTCTCAAATTCTCTCCCCTGTGAACGTAGGCCAAGTTTGGGTTGAACCACGTTAAATCCTTGTGTTCTTTTTTATTACTCTTTTGTGTAAGTATTACTAGTTTGTTTTACATCATGCTTTCCTTTTGCAAGTACTGTTTATATTGTCAAGTTCCGCTAACGTCGATCCTGAGAGTCACAACAATTAGTATCAGAGCATATCAATTTCGCTAAAATTGGTATCAGAGCATATCAGTTTCGCAACAATTGGTATCAGAGCTAAAAGTTGACGAAGGGCAATATGTCGAAGATAGAAAGTTCTACGACAAAATTGAGTTCAAAAAGTTCAATGGTAAAGGAAACTTCGGCACATGGTAAAAGAGGGTGAAGACGTTGCTAGTGCAACAAAGTCTTCAAAAGACCTTGTAGGGTAAGTCAGAAAAACCTGCAAGTATGTCAAACGAGGATTGGGAGGATATGGATCTAAAGATGGCAAATACGATCCAACTATATCTCACAGACGAGGTTATGTACAACGTGATGCATGAAGAAACGGCTACATGACTGTGGTCAAGGTTAGAAACGTTGTATATGACGAAAAGCCTCTCCAACAATCTGTATCTCAAGAAACAACTATATGAGCTACGTATGAAGGAAGGGACAGCAGTGTTGGAGCATCTAAATTTCTTCAACAAGGTCATTAGCGAGCTTTCTAGCTGTTGTATATCAAGATCGACGAGGAGGACAAGGCGTTGATACTTCTCAGTTCTATTCCAGAGTCATATGATCAGATCATCACCACCATGCTCTACGGTAAGGAAACTCTCATCTTGGAGGAGGTCACGTCAACTCTCTTATCTAATGAGATTAGGACAATGCCAAATCAAGAGGAGCAGACAGGATCAGGTTTGGTGGTCACAGGAAGAAAAGAAAGAGGAGAAGGAAGAAAAGGTCCAAACTCATCAAAGGTGTGTCATTTTTGTCACAGGGTAGGTCATTGGAAGAATGACTGCAAGCATCGGTAAGGGTAGCTGAAGAAGAAGGGGTAAGCTATGGAGGCAGATGTATCAAGCGGTGTAGAGGACACCGAAATATTAATGGCTTCTTACGAAAACAACACTTCTCAAGGTAAAGGCTTGATATTTGATTCAGGTAGTACGATTCATGTATGTTCCCAGAAAGAGCTGTTCAATAACTCCTTAGTTGCAAAGGAGGAAGGAATTGTCAAGATAGTGGATGACTCGGTTTGCGAGGTCATCGGCACTAGGACAGTCAAGGTTACAGGAAAAGATGAGAGTGCGTGCTCTGGAGGCGGTCCGGTATGTCCTGGAGGCACGATATAATATAATATCCATAAGGGTGTTCGACAAAAAAGGATGCCGGATCCAAGTGCAATAAGGCGTCATCACAGTCAGCTAAGGAGACAGGGTAATCCTGAAAGGAGAGAAGTGTGAAAGGTTATACAAGCTGAAGGAAGGAAACTCCGTTTGAGATAGAGTTTCAAGGATAAGTTTGGAAGGGAGTTCATCGCGAGATGGAGCTGCAAGGAAGACTGCAACGGAACGTGAACCGGGTCAAAATGTTGTGGGAAAGAGAAATGGTACACTCGGGTAAGGCCCGAGATGGCCCAAACCATGGCGGTAAATCAGCCAAAGGCCCCAGGGAGAAGGGGCAAGAGCTAAAGGCTTCACGGCACGGTTACAACCAAGAAAGAATCAAGGTATCAATCTGAAATCTCAAGTTGTTTTGTTAAAGGCTTGAAAAATATGTCAAGGTGGAGATTGTTAGGATTTTACCTTATTTTTCAAGAAGAGATGATGGTTCAAGAAAATCCAATTGAGTTGGAGAAGATGATGGCTTGAACAGAAGAAGCAAATAAGATGAAGCACTTTCCTTATCAAGCGATTGCGCGTTTCCTTTTTCAGGCGGAGTAGGGATTTAATTCCTATTCAATGAAAGTTTTTTTCTAAAAATTAAAAGGTTTAGAATCCTTCTAAATTAAGAAGATCAATTCTTAAAAAGATTGATCAAGATTCTTCAACCATCCAAAGGGCAAGTTCTTCTCATAGTCCAAATAGGAGTTGTATTGTAAAATCTTATAAATAAAGGTTGTAACTGTCTCAAAAAAAAATTCTCAAGGAGTATCTACAACAAAGAATCTCAAGTAAAGGAGATCAAAGAAAGCCAAGAAAGAGAGGAGCAAGTTGAATATGCATAGAGAGAAGGTAATACTCTTGTAATCTAGAGGTAAATTCAAGTCTTGTAACTTATAATCTAGAGGTAAATTCAAGTCTTGTAATCTAGAGGTAAATTCAAGTGAAAGGTGAATACTCTTATTGCATTAAGAGGAAGGTTAGATCTTTTTGTACTAAGTCTATTAATAAAGCTCTCTTAAGTTCTCTCCCCGTGGACAGACGAAGTTTGGGCCGAACCACATTAAATCATTGTGTTCTTTCTTTATTACTCTTTTGTCTAGGTATTGCTAGTTTCTTTACATCAAGTTTTTCTTTTGCAAGTACTGTTTATATTGCCAAGTTCTGCTAATATCGATCCTGAGAGTTACAACAATTAGTTTCAGGGCATATCCACAATAGATAATACGAGTAAATCAGACATTATAAGATTTTTTTAGTTTATCATGCAAACACTTCTAAAGTTTAACAAGTCCACCTAAACGAGACACGGTGGAACATCAATCATTAGGTGATTAAATCACCTCGTTCCAAGAAAATCATTGATGCCTTAGCCGAACTTTGCTCCCTCACACCTAAAAATTCAGTGCCATACTTCATTGTTGGAGCGTTCAACAAAAATGAAGAGACATCGTTTACTTTCACATCATGTACGACTTTAAATAGAATCAAAAGAACGCCTCTTTTGATGGTTGAAAATAAGGTCATTCTTTTCTTGCAGTGGCCCGACGACACTTTTTAATTTCCGTGAGGTCTGAGATTTTCACTGAGACAAAGAGATAGTTGCAAGAGATTTATTGGAGGTTTACGGGCAATATACTTGTATATAAAACATATATCAAGCATACTTCTCTCAAGAAGTTATATATAACCTTTTGTTTTTTAGGGTACAAATTAAGAAACCTAATCTTAGTAATGATAATAAAGCATCACGCTAGTGAGCCTAATTCTAGACCTAAACCCTTTGCTCTGATCGAGCTCTACTTTGGCTTGGTATATATTAATTTCATCAATGCATGTCAAGTCAAGCCACAAGTCTCACAGAGAAAAAGAAGTCTGGAGTTCAAATC
Source organism: Agave tequilana (assembly GCA_038442645.1). Classification (NCBI taxonomy): domain Eukaryota; kingdom Viridiplantae; phylum Streptophyta; class Magnoliopsida; order Asparagales; family Asparagaceae; genus Agave; species Agave tequilana. Next base: position 114,385 of record JAVJIF010008681.1, read on the forward strand.
CCGCTTACAACAAGCTACAACTTATATTCCCCCCCAAAAAAAAAAAAAAAATCAAGCCAGGCAATGGGTTAGAGCAAGTCCTAAACCCACATGTAAGTTTATCTTGTATGCACTAATTACCAATCTAAGGAGACAATTGTCATCTATTTCATCACATTTTCATTTAATCTGTCTGGTTCCATACTTTAATATAATGGTCTCCGATCATCAAGACAATTACCATTTGAAAGCTCTCGCACTATAAATCTCATCTGAATGAGCACTGGGGCATCTTCCAATAACAGGTGGCTTTTTTTTAGATTTTTTTATAAATAATAGCGCGTCAAAAGTTATGCTCCTATTAATTTTAACTATAATTTGTTTTTTTTAATTTCTCAAAACAGCAAAATGAATGTAACATGAGTTTCTCGTACGAGTTGAGTAAATGTCAATAAAATGTTGGAAAAATGTAGTCTAGTGACTCCAACCAAAGAAATAAATTACCCAAAATTATCATGATCTTTTATATATATCATAGGCTAAATTACACGTACTTCAAAAATACAAATATATCATAGGCTTTCTTTATAATTTTAGGTACCATGTCTCGGTCCAACAAATCAGCACGTCAAGAACATATATAAAAATAAAATAAAAGCTCCTCCTCGCCGCTGACCTAGACCGATCCTCCTCGCCGCTAACCTAGCCGCCCCGTTCTAGCGCTCCTCCTCGCGCTGACCTAGCCGCAGCAAACCTCCCCACCTCCCCTCATCCAGGGGGCAATATAGCGAGGAGTTTGAGAGTGATGCTCTCCCAGGGCTGAATCTTCCATGGTTGATTCCTGCCGTGTCTCCTCTTCAGCTATTGCTCCCTCCTTTTTCTTCGGTATTTCTCTCCCTGATCTTCAATTTCTTGGTGACTCCCATCCCCTTTTTAGGGCTGGTGGGAACCGCTGGTGATTTCTCATGGTCGACCAATTGAATACGAGGCCGGTCACTAGATCCCGAGTTGGGATCTCTACGGATGTTGATGGAAGGCTGTTGGAGGGAGATGAGGCCCTGGCGCCTATCCATGCTCCGCAGAAGCTCGTTGGTGCTACAAAGGGGGTGCGGCAGCGGGATAATGATGTTGTGCAGATGGACGTTGCCTCTGATTCTTCCGACTCTGAAGATAGTGGGGTTGATGCGGGAGAGGTGGGGGTCGTAAGGTGTCTGTTTCCCACTTATTGCCGAAGACTGGTGACTCGGTGGCAGCCAAGGTGTTTGATGGAATGCCACAGTTGAACTCTGCTGACGTTGAGAAGAATAGGGGGTTTGTTTCTGCTGTCGTGGGGACAAAGAAAGGGGCTGATGTTAATAGAGCCCCGTGGGTTAACTTGTTCAAAGACAACCGCAACTTAGGCAAGGGCATCAAATTGAATATGGTGGATTCCGTGGAGGATATGTTGCATCTTACGGATGAGGATGTCGATGATGTTGAAGAGATATGGGGTTTTGTTTAGTGGGCCTATTTTCAGGTCGATTCCCTGGCATGGATGCGGTCAGGACTATTCGAGAGGGGTGGAAGGTTGAATGTAACCATTGGATCCATCGTTCGGGATGGATAGTATTTAAATTTAAGTCGGAGGAGGGTAGACTTAGTGTCTTGAACGGGGGACCATACTTTATCTATGGGAGAAGCTTGATGCTAAAGAACATGCCAAGATGCTTCAGATTTGGCGGCGAAGAGTTTGCTACAGTTCCGGTATGGTTCAATTACCGGGTCTTCCTCTTGACTGTTGGAATGCACGCGCTTTGAGCAAATTGCGTCCAGAATTGGGAAACCCATCACCACTGATAAGATGACCTTCACTAAAGAGAGGCTTTCCTTTGCTAGGGTGATGGTGGAGGTGGATGCTTCAAAGGAACTCGTTTCATCGGTGGAAATTAAGCTTCCGACTGGTGATATTTATAACCAAGTAGTGGTATTTGAGGTTTCTCCAAAATACTGTAAGAAATGCAAGGTGTTTGGCCATATTGAGGGGGCTGTAGCAAAGTATTGGAAGGGCCAAAGCAAGCTGCTTATGTGCCTAGGAGGATGAATCGGCCAGGTGGTGTGGCTATGCATAAGAAGGGGGAGACTAGTGGGAATATGAGCGTTGACATGGTGACCTCAGGTAAGGCTAAGCCTATGGGTACTCAGTCGGTGAATCGGGATGTTGTGGTGACGCTGGTGTTGGACTGAGTGGAGCAGCAAGCCTGCGAAGGATAATTCGGACCCTATTCTGCTGCCAGAAAAATCTGTTCTGGCAGCAGAAATTTCTGATGTGCCAAAAACAGTCCGAGCTGCGACCGGTTGACGCTGGAGTGCAAGGCTACCTGATGCGGGATTGGGACATAGGGGAGTTCTTATAAAATGAAGCAAAAGATGGGTCCTGAAATTAAATCGGCTGAAGCTGACAGTCTACTATCTGAGGATGTGGGGCATGGTTCGTTGCCGACTTTGGAGGAATCTTCGAGCCAGGATCCGGAGCCGTTAACTGAAGGTGGCAGGGAGAAAGAGACTGTGGTGGTGACACTGGGTCGTCAGTCGGTTGTGAGGGAGAATAGGAAATTGACAGCGAAGGGTCTCAGCTTCGCCTCAATATCTAAAGGAAAAGCGAAGGTGAAACCCCTTCAATCTTCCAAATGATGTTGGCATTTTGGAATATAAGGGGGTTCACCTACCCCTGAAACAAAAGGTGTTGAGGCAATGGTAAGAAGAGGGAGATTGGTTTAATTGCGTACTGGAGACTAAACTTTCGGAGTCTGGACTGGAAGTGTTCATGCGTAGGAGGTTTATAGGATGGAAGCAGGTCAACAACTTTGCGTCTCATGGTGGAGGTAGAATTTTAATTTTGTATGATCCATTGAAGATTCAGCTGGATACTCTGGAGGTCCTCCCTCAGATTATTCACTGCAGGGTGGTATGTAAGGTATCATCCGTATCTTTCCTTGGTAGTTTTTTGTTATGGGTTCCATTCCATTGTGACTAGGAGGAGCCTATGGGAGAACTTAATTAGTTGGGGTGATGCACTATCGGAGCCTTGGATTCTGATGGGGACTTCAACAATATCTTGAGACAGGAGGAGAGGGTGTGTGGTGCGGATGTGTCACATTACCAATTTAAAGACTTTTCTGAGTGTTGTGATGAATTGGGACTGTCGGACTTACAGTTCACGGGATGCCACCTGACTTGGACCAATGGTACTGTCTGGTCTAAGTTGGATAGAGTGATGGCCAACCCACTTTGGCACCAGAGGGCCTTCTTCTGCCATGTGGAATTCTTACCTTATGGTTGTCTTTCTGACCATTCCCCTGGAGTAGTTTCTTTGCTTGAGCGGCCCCGTACGGTGAATAGACCTTTTCGGTTCTGGAATTTCTTGGCAGGGCATGAGGACTTTCGGGACTGTTAGATCTGGCTGGGAGGTTGAGATTGTAGGTTCTCTTCAATTCAGTTTTTGTCGCAAGCTTAAGCTATTGAAGGCCCCGTTGAAACTTCTCAATGAACGGAACTTTGGGCATATTGCTTCTCGAGCTGAACGGGCTAGGAGACTCCTTAACCTGGCTCAGGTTCAGATCCAATCTCATTTGATAATTCTAAACTTCGGAGAAGGTTGTGGAGCTACGTAAGAATGCTTGGCCTTATCTAAGGCGGAGATGGACTACTTTTACCAACTGGCTAAGTGCACCTATGTTTCTAAGTCTGATAGATGCACAAAGTTCTTTCACAGCATTGTGAAAAGAAACAAAGGACGGGGTTATGTGGCGGCTATTTCTAAGGAGGATGGTTCACTGACGGAGTCGACGGAGGAGGTAGCATTGGAATTTCTTCGTTACTTCGAGGGACTTCTGGGTGCTAGTTCTCAGGTTGAGCATGTTGACCCTCAGGTGCTTCAGTGTGGGGAGGTTATCTCCTATCATCAAGCTTGTGACCTATTGAAGGAGGTTACCTCGGAGGAGATTAAGGAGGCGCTATTCGGTATTGGGAATGACAAGGCCCCGGGTCCGGATGGGTATAGTGCACTCTTCTTCAAGACGGCGTGGGATATTATTGGTGTTCAATTCTGTGACGCTGTCAAGAAATTTTTCTTATCAGGATCTCTTTTGAAGCAAATGAATCACACTTTGATTGCTTTGATGCCAAAATCTGCTCATGCTAATTCTGTGAGTGATTTTCGGCCTATTGCCTGTTGTAATGTGATCTATAAGGTGATCTCTAAAATTCTGGCTGCGAGGCTACGACTTGTGCTCGGTGAATTATTGATATTTCGCAATCTGCTTTTGTGGAGGGCCGGAGTATGATTGAAAATATTCATTTGGTCAGAGTTATTGCGAAAATATAACAGGAAGAGGGTATCCCCGAGGTGCTTGATTAAAGTGGACCTCCGGAAAGCTTATGATTCGGTCTCTTGGGAATTCCCTGCTGAGGTGATGACTGGTCTTAAGTTCCCGGACAGATTTATTGGATGGATTATGCAATGTGTAACCTCTCCATCTTATTCTATTGGCCTGAATGGAGGGATATGGGGGATGTTTAATGGGAAGAAGGGATTGCGCCAGGGTGATCCTTTGTCTCCTTTCTTTTTTTCTTCTATGCATTGAATATCTGTCGAGAAGTCTAAAGGTGAGTACAAACAGGTTGGGTTTCAAATTCCATCCTAGGTGTGAAAAGCTTAGGTTGTCACACCTGGCATTTGCTGATGATCTCATGCTCATGGCTAAAGGAGACATTCCTTCTGTCCGTATTATTTATGGATAGCCTCAGGGATTTTGGATTAAAATCGGGCTTATGCGCTAATTTGCTTAAGTCAAGCCTCTTTACGGCGGGTGTATATGGAGAGGAACTTATTCAAATGAGGCAGTTGACTGGTATCCCTGTTGGTGTGATGCCTTTCCGTTATCTCGGAGTCCCGTTGGCAGCTCATAGACTGCAGTTGAATCATTTTGCACCTTTTGTTGATAAAATAACTATGTATATCAACGCTTGGATGGCTTCTAGCCTTTCTTTTGCGGGTAGAGCTGAGCTTATCAGATCAGTGCTACAAGGAGTGGATTGCTTCTGGCTATCTATTTTTCCGGTCCCGGGTGCTATCATAGAGAGGGTAACTCGGCTGTGCAGGAATTTCTTGTGGCATAAGAGACATCATCCGGTTTCTTGGAAATCCATATGCTTGCCAAAATCGGAAGGTGGATTGGGATTCCGAGATCTTAAAACTTGGAATGATTCCCTCCTAGCTAAATCCTTTTGGAACATTCACAAGAAAAAGGACACTTTATGGGTTCGTTGGGTGCATCACATCTACCTTAAAGGGGATATCTCTGCTTGGGACTGGAAGTGTATAAGGGATGACTCGCCATTGCTCAAGAGGCTAGTTGCGATTCGTGAAAAAATATGCCTTATAGAAGGGTCCGTTGCGGCGGCAAAGAGGAGGTTATCCTCTTGGGTGGTAGGTGAGCGGATGTGTATATCGCTCGGATATGAGTTTTTCGATATAAGGGTTCCAGGCTACCTTGGTCTACTCAGTTTGGAATTCGTATGTCACACCAAAGCATGCTTTTACTCTTTGGCTTGCGGTGCGGAAGAGGCTTCCTACAAAAGATAGATTGACCTTTCTTCAGGTTGAGGAATCGTGTGCACTCTGTTTTGGTAATAAGGAATCGGCTGATCATCTATTCTTTCAATGTTCCTTCTCTGCTATGGTTTGGAGATGCATTAGAGACTGGCTGGGTATCTCTCGGGGGATGTCGACTATCTCTAGTGCTCTTAAGTGGTTAAAGAAGGAGGCGAAGGGTTCCAGTGGCAAAGCAAAAGCTAAAAAGGTGGCCCTTGCTTGTACTGTTTATCATGTTTGGAATGCCCGCAATAGGAAAATTTTTGAAGGCCAGACTCAGGAGGCGGTTTCTACCGTCTTCAAGATCAAGCTGCACATCTATAGGACTGTCTTCAATGTGGATCCAAACGCCACTGTGGAGTTCTGAGAGATCTGGGATTTAAGACAAAAAAGATGGGCTGCCAGCAATATTAGTCGACTAGTAGGTGTTTCTAGTCGACTACATTAAAGTATAGTCGACTAGCCATTTTGGCTTAGTCGACTCCTGTGGCAACAGAGGCAACAGAGAAGACGGATACATCCAGATCAATTTTTCAGTCGACTTAACTTTGTGGTTAGTCGACTTGGTGCAGGTATAGTCGACTAGGCTTTCTGACCTAGTCGACTTGGTGCAGGTATGGTCGACTAATTTTCTGACTTAGTCGACTGGCGCAGAAACAGAGAACAAAGATACATCCAGATCAACTTTCAAGTCGACTAGTAATTGGGGTTAGTCGACTACATTATTAGTCGACTGATCTAATGTATGGTCGACTAATAGGACATTGATTTGGGTTGTGGGGATACATTGTAATGGGATAGTGAGCCAGTTATTGGCAGTTAAGGGGGGTTATACTGTATAGCCGGTTTGGCTTACATTCAGTTTCGATAAATAAAATTTACATTCTCCAAAAAAAAGAGAATAGAATGGTTGCAAACTACCAATAATGGTTAAATGGAATAATGAATACACATTTGTCATATTTCATAGGATATCGTGTTTACTGATTATACCCACACTCATACTGTGAGGCACTATTGCACTTATACCACAAAATGCTCAATCAAAGAAAGCCGAGACAACCAAAACTACTTAAAAGCAGTTGACACTGTCTTCCCCACATACCCTGATTTGAACAACCTATCTAACTGCTTTGCAGGTATTTCTTCCCTATAAAAAGAGGGCAGGTCTTAATCCTGAGGTAACATTCTCTTACTGGCCTCTTTGAATTCTTTCATCCACTTTCTTCATCTTGATCTCTTACTGACTTTGGCATTAGAGGGGGCTTAGCCAGGAAACCAGCCCAGCTCACCCTTGTTCTTTGAGTGCAAGTCATCTAGAGGATCCAAAAAACGGCCATGTTCTCCAGACCTAAGATCAGATCCAGTCTTAAAGAGATCAGCAGGAACCAGATTCATCAACCACTGATGTTTACAAACCTTAGAATTACATAACTGCATATTGGTGCAATAGTACAGAAATTTTTGTCCATGGGAAACACAATGTGTTCCAGATTCTCCATAAAACTAAATTAAGCAATGAAATAACACCACCTGCTATGATCAAAATAAAGAAAATGGTGCATCCTGAGAATTAACATTGTGACTTCTAGTACCATTGTGATAACATATCAGAATAAATATGACCACACCAAGAACACAGTTCAAATTTGAAAATTTTGCAAGATAGCAATATGATCAGAGGATTTCAAGTCATAGACATCTCAAAATTGATTAATTCTTGCCACAAGAAAAATATGCAAAAGCACAGATGTACTCTTTGGTAGGAGAATACACAATGGCTCATATCTGCGCATGTGTGTATGCGCTTAGTTGCCATGGACATGCATTGGTGCAAAGAAGAAAATAGTAATGATATTGTAGTGGTCAAAATTTGATCCCTGCCAGGATCACGACACGTGTCCAGTGGTAGGAACATGGGGAAGCTCTCCAGGTCCCCAATACGGAATCTCAACCACGCCAAAGTCCGACGGCAGCCCTCAACTACACTCCGAAGCCATGCTGCCTTTCGAAAACATCTCTCGCCCGGAGACCGAAGTCAAGCGGTGGTTTTTTTTCCTTTATTCCTTCTTTGTTTCCATTTCTTACTTCCTCAGTATTCTTATTTTCATTCTTTCTTGACAAATTGTTTTCTTTATATTGATTTATTATTTGTTAAGTTGAGATATTAGTATTGGGTTATTGAGTTATTACCCATATACTCACCTTATCTTCTATATATACCTTATATCTTTTCTTATAAAATTAATCAGTTTCTTTTTAAGGTTTCTATTTCTCTACATGGTATCAGAGTGAGAGAAATCTTAACCCTAAAATTCACCACCTCTTCTCAAAATTCTCCTTCTCCTCAAATATCAGCCTCCCACTTCCTCATATATTGTCGCCGCCACTCTACCACCTCGGCCACCTCATCCAACACATCCTGAAGGTGTCGCGCCTCCCCTACCACCTACGCCATCCTCCTACCACCTATGCCGCCTCCTCTATACATCTAGAAGGTGCCGCCACCTCCTTATGGTGCCCCCACCTCCTCCATCATCTCATAGAGGCGCCGCCATCCCTCTTGTTCAATCCAGGGATCTCAAATAGGGTTAAACTACTCAAAAATCAGATTTTTACATCTGATCTGGCTATTTGGATGCTCTACAAGACTTCTCCGGTGAGATCTGATCTGTTTACTACTCAAAAATTAGATTTTTTTTCCTATCTGATCTGACTATTTCAGGCTGAGAAATTATTTTCTTGATGCAATTCTGATTATCTATGTCTCTATCGGGTAACTAAGTTGCTTTTTTCTCTTATTTATTGGTCGTTTTCTGCTGTTACTGTTTGATTTTTAGTGATATATCTACTTGCTATTATGTCTGAGACTACAAGTTCCTCCTCCACTGTGGTCTCATTTTCGTTGGTTGAGACTTCTGTTTTCAAGACAATGTTGGGGACTACGGTGAAATTGAATGGATCCAACTATTTGTTATGGGCGCAGGCGTTCCGTATATTCATTAGCGCTCAAAACAAATTGGCTTACCTCCTTTAAAATCTACCTGCCACTACAGATCCTACTTATGTGACCTAACTAACTGGAGATTATTCTGTGATGATATGGCTTCTCAACAGTCTAGAGGAGAAGATTAGTGGTAGTGTTATGTTCTTGACTATTGCTAAGAAGATGTGGGATACACTAAAGGTGATGTATGACAATGAGAAAAACCCCTCGAGGGTGTTTGAGGTCTATGAGTTTAAGCTCAAACATGGAGACAGATCTGTGCCTGAGTCTTATGGCGAATTCAAAGTTTTTATTGATGAGTTAGAGATGTATCAGTCTGTTGTTACTGATGTGGCTACACTGAGGGAATATCGTCAGGATCTACCAGTATTGAAATTTCTATCTAGCTTGAGTTTTACATTACGATCCCAGGTGCGGGGTCAGATACTGGGAAGAGATAGTATTCTCACATTGACTGTCACCTTCTCGAGAGTTATGTGGGTCTCTACTAGTTCAATGTTTCATCTGCACCATCCATTAAGCAGTATGCCATTATTTCTCATCGTGACAGAGGTCGTAGTCGTGGCCATGATTTCGGAGGACGAGCGTGTGGATTCATTGGAGGTGGACGTAAAACTTATAGAGGCAGACAGAGTGCCTCTGAGAAAGACCCCCGACAATGTAGGCATTGTGAACGTAGCAATCACATCTCCGAAAAGTGTTAGAAAAAATTTAACTGACTTGAGTGGGCACAACTATCTGATTCTGGTTCTCCAGCCCTATATGGTACCCCTCAGAGTTCTTCAGCTGCTATTCCTATCTCTTCCACAGTCGTATTGTCGCATGAGAAGTATAATAGACTCGGACAGCTAGAGTTCTCTCAGAACAATCTTTCAACGACTCATGTATTTGCTTCAGGTATGCACGTACCGCCTCTCCTCTAAAACCCCGAATATTAGACTCAAAAGCCTCATCCCGTATGACACGTATTAAATAAAAGTTTATTAATTAAATTTGTCATGTGTGCACCCCTCTGTTAAAATTACTGATGATACCCATTCTCTTCTATTAGGAAATAGAGTAGTTCAAGTTACTCCATCCTTGATCCTTACTGATGTCCTATATGTTTCACGATTTTCTTTTAGTCTCTTATTTATCAGCCAGTTTACTAAATATAATAACTGTAAAATAACATTTTTCCTTTCTCATTAGGTGTTTCAGGACCTGTTAACTGAGAAGAGGATTGGCTTGGGGCATGAGTGAGAAGGCATACACTATTTGGACGATCGAGTGACCCCTACTGACTTGATTGCAGGTCAGTCTGATTCAATTTTACTGTGGCACTGACAATTGGGTCATCATTCTGTACAAAAGTTTCGATCTGTTATTCTTATTGAGTCATCTATTTCTTCTTTAGGTAATGAGTCTTCTGAGTTAGGTCAGCATCATCGTGTTACTTTTCAAAGTCCAGTCAATAATCATAATAGTTCTGCATTTGAATTGGTTCATTTTGATGTCTGGGGCCCTAGTCGCGTACCCTCTATTAAGGGTTTTAAATATTTTTTACTCTTATTTGATGACTTCTCTCGCATAATGTAGTTGTATCTCCTAAAATAGAGGTCAGAAGTCTCCAGTGTTATTGAATATTTTTTAATGAAATAAAAAATCAGTTTTCTACTTCAATTTGTGTGCTTCGTACTGACAATATCTTGGAGTATGTTAAAAAAATATATTTATTTTTTATTTCAAAAACGAAATTATTCATTAGACCTCTTGTTCTCATACATCTCAATAAAAATAGAATTGTTGAATGCAAATATAGACGCATTCATGTCGCTAGAATCATATTGATCCATATGAGTGTTTTAAAATATTTATAGTCTGATGTTATGTTAAATGTTTGTCATCTGATTAATAGGATGCCCTTTTTGTTCTCAATAAAAAATCTTCTTTTTCTTGTCTATTTCCTAACAAAAAACTTTCTCCATGACTCTCCTGTTTTCGGCTGCACTTGTTTTGTTCAGGACTTGTCTTCTGAAATAGACAAGTTATCTCTTAGATTTATAAAGTGTGTTTTTGTTGGGTATTCTAGAACACAAAAAAGATATCAGTGCTATAATCCCTCCACCAGAAAGTATTTGGTGTCTGATGTTATGTTCTTTAAGTCTGTTTCATATTTCTCTCCGCAGTTTCCTATCACAATATCTGAGACGTTCCTCTACTGTCTGTGTCGTTGCCTACACCTGCTTTTACTATTTCTTCGCCAGTACCGCCAATAGAAACTCCGGATCTCCCTGCAACGAAGGCAATTCGGAATTTAGATACGTCTACACTCATTGCCCAAAGATTCCTGCCTCAGAACCAGTTCTGGCTAATCCCTCTCCAGTAGACAGCCCTCCTTCTCCGCCATCAACATCTCTCTTTGATCATGATATTCTCATTACCCTTTGAAAAGGTCAACGATCTTGCTTTATCATTATATTTTGAATTTTGTTTCTTATGATTACCTTAACCCATTTTTTGTCAATTTGCCCTATCTTTGTCTTCTAAGTTTAGACCCTGGTCTTATACAAAGGTTATATTGGTATCTGCCTTGAAACAAGCTATGAATGAGGAGATGGAAGTCCTTACTTATAGATAAACTTAGGAGTTAATTTCGGCACCAACAGATACTGTTGTTATTGGCTGTCGCTGGGTCTTTACGTTAAAGTACCATCCAGATGGATCTGTGGATGTGGATAGATATAAGACCAGGCTTGTGGCCAAAAGTTATAATCAGACATATGGTATCGGCTATTTTGAGACATTCTCTCCAGTTGGCAGGATGAATTTTATCAGGATTTTATTCTCCATTGTTGTTAACTTTGTAAATCACCTAGAGGGGGGGTGAATAGGTGATAGTGCTAATATAGAAACTAAATGCGGAAGCTAAAACAATTTTGCAATCACACTTAATACAACCAACAAGTGTAGCCGAATTCCCCGTGAAGGGCTCTGGACTAACTCCTCTTGATTCCCCTAGATAAGGGCTGAGGTGCTATATGAAGCTCTTGTGGTTAAGTATAAGTGAGGCACACACACAAGCAAGCCAAGCATATAAGGATGAACAATATGAAATAATGCAAGGCACAACACAAGTAAATATGATATGATGCTAAGAATGATGCTTTGCACAAATAAAAGAGAGAGGGTTAGAGAGATAATGGATCAAACGCAAACACAAAGATATGTTCCGAGGTTCGAGCCCCTAGCTCTACGTCCCCGCCTTCACCGAGAAGGATTTCTAATCCACTATTTTGTCCACCGAGGACTCCCACCGAGGGAACCTCCACCGAGGAGGATTTTTACAACAAGGAAGTACCGAACTCCTCTCTCAAACACTGCCTCACAACCGAGGGGTAGGCCCGTAGCCAAACAACAACCAACACCTCTACCGAAAAGGGTTACAACCAAACTCTAACTCCACCTCACCAAGAGGGAGTAAACAACAATCTCCACCTCTACCAAAGAGGGAGCAAACACCAACCCAATGCAACAACCTCAACCTCTACCAAAGAGGGAGCAACACAAGAAATCAAGGGTTTACAATAAGTGGTATGTCTCAACCACAAACCTCTTTCCTTTTTCCACAAACAAAGATCCTAAATAGAATAGGATAGATGATAAGCTCAAGTGTGAAAAACTAGGTGTTTGGAAAACAAAAACTCAAAGAAAAATACTTGAGAAAACTCTTGTAAAAGATAGAAAATGAAACACCAAGATAAATCTCCCAAAATACTCTTTCTTTGATTTTTCCAAAAACCTAAAAACAAAATAAAGATAGATCTTTTTGGCACTTAAACTCTTTTGAAAACTTGTTTAAAACACTGGAGATATCAGAAAATTTTTGGCACAAAAAATCTTGTCTAAAACCCTAAAGAGATGGGGTATTTATAGGCCCAAAAGAAAACTAACCGTTAGGCTGATCTGTCAGCCTGACAGGCTGGCGGTCGACCGGCCGGTCGACCGGGTCGCCAACGGTCATATTTATGACCGTTGGGCAATCCCGGTCGACCGCCCGGTCGATCGCCCAGATGCAGAGAGCAGAGCTCTCTGGTCCGGTCGACCGCCGGTCGACCGGCCCACTGTGCTATCAGATGTGCACAGCTCTGTGCACGTCGGTCGACCGCCACGGTCGACCGGCCCTTGGTTCGGTCGACCGTGCGGTCGGCCGACCTGACCTGTCAGCCAATTCTGGGTCAGAAACTGAGTCAGAAAAAACATGTTAAAATATTTCTAAAAATTCTTTAAAAACTTCTTAAAATCCCCAAAAATAGTTTTATTATTTTGCATTGATAAATAAACATGTGATAAAAATTTCAACTCAAATATCAAGCAATTTGAAACCATTTTTGTGTCTTATCATTTTTATCAAAAATCAAAACTTGTATTTTATCAAACTTGAATTTTTCAATAGGAAATCTGATTTTTCCTAAAACTCATGAATAGACATATCAAAATAAGTTTGTTTAAGATAAGAAGTATGTATGTATATTGAACATATCTAATATACATAAAAACCAAGTAAACTTGTTTTGATCAATCTATTCATGAAAAACCAAATCCAAAACATAAAACTTGTTGTGTTGAGCATATCAACTATCTTATTTTTACACATGGATCTAAAACACACTAAATTATGGATATCTAAGTCTCCTTGACGATCTTCATCTTCAAGTCGACCCGATCCAAAACGTGATCCACGAGCTAGGCTATGTATGATCTTGATGCTCGGGCCCTGGAATCACCAAGTGAAAGCTTCCAAACTCCTCTTTATGAAGCTATCACCAACTAATATCTTGTTACATGATCTGAAACTAAAATCACAAGATTATTAGTAAACATAACTACATGAGTTAATCATCATCAAAACTAGAGAGGAAAGGCCTCCGGGCTAACAAACCTGTCATGGCCATTGTTTCAACTGGATGCTAAAAACGCTTTCTTATATGAAAATTTTCAAGAGAAAGTTTACATGGAGCAACCTCCAAGCTATATTGCTCAGGAGGGACAAAAGTTGTCGTCTCAAGGTCATATATGGACTCAAGCACAGTCCAAGGGCGTGATTTGAGAAGTTCAGCCTAATTATTTCTGGTATTGGTTTCATCGGTGTCATTCAGATCACTCTGTCTTCGTTCGACGCACAAAATCTAGCATCGTAGTTTTACCTGTTTATGTTGGTGATATTTTGCTGACTGGTAGTGATTCAGTTGGGCTATTAGAGACTAAAAAGTATCTTAAGTATCATTTTGTGACCAAAGACATGGGACGTTCAAAATACTTTTTGGGAATTAAAGTTCCACATCAAAAAAACAGTATACTTATTTCCCAGTGAAAGTATGCTCTGTATCTTCTTGAGGAAGCAGGCATTTCAGGATGCAAGCCTACTATCACTCCAATAGAAGCCAATATAAATTTATGGCTTGATGATAGTCATACACTTGATGATTCATGAAGGTATAGAAGATTGATTAGGAGTTTGATATATCTCACAGTTACTAGGTTATATATAACCTTTGTTGTAGGGGTACTGAGTAGATTCATGCATCAGCTCAAAGAGACTCATTGGTTAGCTGTAATAAGAGTCTGACTTACATCAAGAGTTGTCCAAAAAAAGAGTTAGTGTACAGAAAACATAGGCATGTACGTATTTCTAGATATTCGGATTCAGGTTATGCTAGTGACCGAGAAGACATGAAGTCTACTACTAGGTATTGCACCTTTATTGAAAGAAATCTGATAATTTGGAGCAAAAAGAAAAATGTTGTATCTCGCTCGAGTGTAGAAGTTGAGTATAAGTTATGGCTCAAATGGCATACGAGATAGTGTAGTTAAAAAAAATCTACTGATGGAGCTTGGTTTCAAACAGTTTGGGTTCATGCTTATGCATTATGATAATCAGTCTGCTATCTAAATTTCTCAGAATTCTGTATTCTATGAAATGATCAAACACATTGAGATTGACTCTCATTTTGTCAGAGATACTTGGACAAAAAAGATTACGTTTCAGTTCACAATGTCTTCAAAGCAGTTGGCTGATCTTCTTACCAAAGCCGCCTCACCTCAGGTATTTTCTAATTTATGTAACAAGTTGAGCATGATAGATCTCTATGCTCCAGTTTGAGGGGGAGTGTTAGTTAGATATTAGGATATTAGTATTGGTTATTGGGTTGTTACCCATATACCCACCTTGTCTTATACACACACACACACACACACACACACACACACCCCTTGTACCTTATCTTATGAAATTAATCAATTTCTTTTTAGGATTTCTATTTCTCTACACTATTTTTCCAAATTTATTTCCTATCTTTCTTTCATATTTCATTTTATCCTTTTCTTTCTTTTATTTTGTAAATATACTAAGCACTGGTGATCTTTCATTCTTTTCATTTTTCTTGAATTGGGCATAACTTCTTACTATTAATTTGTAATTTATGTTTTATTGCTTATGTGTCTTGCCATTAAAGTTCTTTTAGACAAATATTGCCTAACTATCCATATTTTATTCAAAGTTAATGAGTTTATTTTATTTGAGAAAAAAAAGAGTGGACTAAAAGCCTGACGAGGGGCAACCTCTAAGAAGACTCCTAGGCACCTAGGATGCCACTTAAGTATTCAACTCAATCAGCCATTCTTGCTTTTTCCTATTTGTAAACTATTGAAGTCCTTATTACTATACAAAAACTCTAAGGTTGTGGTGATAGTTGATGGTATTGTTTATATATCCTAACATGCCCCCACAGGTCGAACATCCTTTACATAGAAGTGGGCTTTTGATTAGTGATATTTTTTCAAACCACCTTTTAAATGCGCGCATGTGGGAGTTTAATCTGAATATATTAAGTCTCTGTCTTCACATCAAAACTCTAAAGTTATAATGAGGATGAGGGTATTGTTTATATATTATAATATAAACAATTGTTCATTACCACTATCTTGCTTCGTTTCTCATGGGTTGGCTTCAAAGTATTTTATACATCTATGTGCCCAACGAGCCTGAAAAATGTCCATGAGATGCTTCGTTATTTTGATTCAAAAGGGAATTGTTCTTTGATGATAAAATGGGACTAAATGTAAGTCCTTTTTTAGAGGTAGCCACACTATTTCTTTGGACATGCAATATCCAATTGTAATCTAGAAGTTGATTATGGTAAGTCAAAAGAAGCACATTAGAGGTAGCCACAAATTTAGGTGGCGTATTCTCCCTCTAAGGTAAGGGGCTAACTTCATAACAAGCTATAAATACTATGATCCTTATCATTTTACCAAACAATTTGTTTAGGATGAATAATGTTCGCTTATTAGAATATAGAAATATGTCTCTCAACCGTCTCCATGACCATGGAGTTTTGTGTAGTGACAAGAACTTAAGATGACATCAAAGCTACCCAAGTTCAAATGTCACAGTGAATGCGTGAAGAACTCGGTTGGGAGCGCTTCTTGTAATTGTCATGCCCTCGGTTCTGAATCTTCTTCGGGAGTCTGCAGTTTCGCAGTAAATGCGGCTACAGCGATGTCATTGCTGCAGTTATAAATCAGTGCCATTTGGATCTGAAGACAACTAATGTAGTGCTTAAGGTCTCTCTTTACTTCATCTTGATGGTGAGGACGTAGTTATTGTTTTTCTTGAACTCCTGCCGCAAGGCATATTGGTTGAAAAAGGTGTTGCTAACATCCTCAAAAACTCTAGAGAGATCGTGCTGGGAGAGAGTAGAACTAGTTTAAGGCCACGCTTTTGAGATTAGAAGGAAATACTCGAGAGGTGACGTCATGGGGTGGACCGCCATCTTGACCTGATACGCTCGGAGGTGCTGGACAGGGTCGGTTACACCAGTATAGCAGTCGAAGATCGATATTATGATCTTCTTGGGGAACCGGTAGGACATGATCTCTTTCGAAAGAGGAGAACTGGAGATCCTCACGATGGAAGATCATAACCCACCGCGAGACTACAGCTTGTCTTTATCTATTCGCTTCCTAACCATCTTCACTAGGGGTGGACCCATTGGTTGGCTAGGCCAGGCTACAGCCCGGCCCATTTTTTTCATATATTCCCTTAAATCTTTTTTTTTTTGTATATTGCCTTAAATCCCCTTCTATTTTGATTTTCTTTTGGCAAGTTTATTTCTAGTTCTACCCCTAATTTAGTGGAGATTATTTTATTCTTTTGACAAATTCATATAATTCATAAGCATAAGTTATAAAAAGTTACAACTCACCCCAAAATTTATTCTTGATTCCGCCTCTGATCTCCACAAGATCCTCGATGCGAGGAGTCTTTATGGGCTTATGATGCTCGCTCTCATTATAGCATTTCTCACGGTATGGGGATGTGGATCAGTGACGCCTTAGGTTGCCCCCAGTGCAAGCGGTATCCGTCGCGTGTGGATGTGAGAGATGAGTGTGGGACTCCTCATCTAAGCCCCTCGTTCGAGCTCTCTGGAGCACCTTTATCTGAGTGAGGAGCTGGTTATGGACGTGCGTAACAGCATCCCTCTCTAGTGTGTCTTTCTCGGCTCGCGAGCTACCTCTGCCTCTTGCTCGTCTAGCCGCTGCTGCAGGCGGGTTAGGATCTGAAGCGGTTGTCCTGCAATGGACAGCTGAGACTCATGCTCGTTAGTTGCCCTCTCCGGAGTGATTGTTGGGGATGATTGCTCTTTCTCAATGATTGAAGAACAATGTTGGGACTCTGGGGAGGGTGATCAGTAAAACTCGTGCCCCCGTTGACGACCTTCTTGCCTTTGGAGACGGCAGATGAAGCAGCGGTCTGCGATGAGGCCTTCTTTTGAGGGGTCATCATCATCGGTGAGGCTATTTGAGGAGGAATTTTTAGGAAAGTGTATGGTAAAGCGGAGGAAACTCTGAGCGTATACTCAAAAGATTTTTAGGAAAGTGTTTAGCAAAGAGGTTGATGGTGTGTGTTGTTTTTTGTGGTAATTAGAAGCGAACCACTTTCCCGTTGGAAAAGAAGCAACATTAATACCAGACTGAGCTTTGATGTCCGAGCGGATATTCTGGATCTCAACAAATGCATGATTGGCATGTGATTCCTCGTAACTGTCCAGATTACGCCGCTTAATTGTTGGGATTGTCAAGGAGAGGTATCCGCCAATATCCTTAACAGCCTGCATTGAAGTATGAGCGTTGTAACATTGTGAACGTGAGGATGATCTGGCAGCGTAATTGAATCCGTGAATCACGAGAATCCTGCCGCTAAGGTATAACCAGCATAAAAGGGCAGTACTTGCGGAGGGATTTCGTTTCGGAGACTGGGGCTTTTGGATTGCGAAGGGACTCTGGATTGATCGAGAGTCCATTCAGAGGCTTAGGCATCTAGACGGCGGAGGAACTCTGGATTGGATGTCTCCTTGGGATGGAATCGTGATAGTTTCCTTATGTGTCCTTGCTGGACTCGGTAGAAGAGTCATTGCTACTCCGAGTGCCTTTCAGTAGTTGGACATGTGTCAGGATCTCGAGTGAGGATGAAAACTGACCAATATAATTAGAATTCTCCAGGATCAAAGCAAAAGGCCTATTAAAAGAAGAGAGAGAAACTCTTAGTAAATTTATTTTTCACTAATATTATTTTTTGCACGTGCATAGCATGTTCCCAATATCTAGTGTATGTTATCAGAAAAAAATCTAGTACAATGTAGGGCATGTTTGGTTGTCGTAAGTGGTCGTAAGTCGTAAGTGGTAACTTCTTTTACAGTTGTAAGTGAGTTACATGAAAATAAATTTTACAGTGTTTGGTTGGTAATATAAATTGTAAGTGAGAAAGTGTACTGTATTTTACGGTGTTTGGTTATCGTAAGTGAAAAAGTTGACCACAAAATTAACTGTTTGGTGATTTAAAATATTAAAAAAGATAGATAGATATTAAAAATATTAAATATTAAATAATTAAAAATTAAATTAAATATATTTAAATATAATATATTAAATATTAAAAAAATAAAGATTAAAAATTTTTAAAATTAATATATTAAAAATTAAAAATTAAAAAAATAATCTAATAATCAAAACTTATTAAATTTATGTTAAATATTACTAATCTATAAATAAAGTAAGAATTAAAATAAGTGGAATACATTATATTTAATCTAGTAATAAAAAAGATTCTAATATTAAAAATATTAAATTATTAATAAAAATTTTAATCTAAAAATTAAAAAAGAATTTCTCATAATTTAAAAAAGTTAATCTAATTATAAAAATATTAATCTAGTTACAATTAAGTGTGTGAAATATAGATTTACATGACCATAAAATTAATTGTTTGTGCTGCAAGTGGATTGTAAGTGAGATTTACATTACCACAAAATTAACTATTTATATTGCAAATAGATCGAACATGAGATGCAAGCACATTTTATGACTTACGGTTCAAATAGACACCGTAAGTCATAAGTCACAACTGCCACATGCGACTTAATAAATTTTACGGTGAAACAAACACGCACGTAACAAACTTTCCTGTGTTGAGTTCGAACTTAAGAAACCTCCTGGGCCAAGACTTTTCATCGGCATAAAACCCTCCAAACTCTCTGAATTAGATAGATGAGGAGCGCACTATCACATATAAGCAAAATGTGAAAAAGAAAAAGACGATTATAATTGCTCAATACCTCAATTTATTTCTCTAGATTGAACTATCAAGTAAGTGAGGCGCTGCAGTCGCCTTCAGTAATCAAAATTTTTCCTAAATGTCAGTGCAATCACGAGAGAAGCCTGTGCATTCGCGCGAAATTAAACCAATTGATCTATGAGAAGACTAGAACGGAAACGATCAATGGAAGATTTGATAAAAAGCAGGAAAAACTGCATGAAATTTGAATAATTAATCAGTGGATGAAGATTTGAAGAAGGATAGAGATAGACGCACTTGATAGATCTGATCGAAGCTTGGAACTAGGGTTTCCAACCCCTCCTCGCTCGTTGCCGCCATTTCCATCTCTCTCTCAAAAAATGACACGAATTGACCCTCTCAAAGAAAAAGAAAAGAGCGGGGGATGTTTGTATGTATGTTTGGGGGAAATAAGTTTTTTTTGGTCCCTTTTCTTTTCCATTTTGTTCTCTCTCTTCCTTCCTCCGATTACAAATGAGAGATTTCGAGTTGTAACTCGCTAAGACAGTAAGACTTTGTTCTCTCTCTTCCTTCCTCCGATTACAATGAGAGATTTCGAGTTTGTAACTCGCTAAGACAGTAAGACTTTGTTTAGTGACAAAACGAAAAGGTGTGAAAATTCGTAGGTTCAAGATTAAATCACGGCTTTTTAATTCAAATTTTTTTTGGGTAGAATAATCACTTGCAGTTGATCCGAACGGTGAGGAGTAGCGAGTGGAGAGAGAAGGAAGAAGGAGGAGTAGGAAGATGGTAGATGGGGGAGAGAAAGGAAAGAGAGAAGAAAAGAGTAAGGAGGGGAGGACAGACGGACGAACAAAGTTCAAGAATGAATCACAAGAGAAACCTCACTTCGCTTGATTTGACTAGTTTGAGGGTAACATATAGTCTTATAATAATTAATATTTATCACTCGTCATCTCAAACAAGTAAATATTGTGTATGGGGCTTACCCAAGAGTCTCGTGTTCATTCAAAAGAATTTTAGTAACATTGTAATTTTTTTTATCATCCTCGCATTAGTTTGCCGAAAGAAATTTTACATCACACAAGAGCGCTTATGTGTTTTCTCAAATTTTACCATGATTTGAATCACTCATTTGATGACATTTCTTTTTCTATCTTCACTCTCCTGTCTTTTCTCGGCCCTTAAGAAGCTTCATCAATGAAAATAATAAACTAGTAAAGACATAATTAAGAAAACGTTAAAGAAAAGAGGAAAAACGAGAAGAAAAAACGAGAAAAAATACACCTTTAGAGAAAAGAGAGGGGAAATCCTCAAAACCACGAGAAGAAAGTTCTCATGAAAATTCAAAACGAACTCTCGTAAAAGAGAAAATTACAACCTTAGTAATTTTAACAGGTACTTTTGCCATACATCATAACAAGTCACAATGAATGATTAATTATCTTCACGAATCATGAAACACGGGAAATCCTTCCACAATAACAAGCTCCTGCTCCTTTGTCATTTCAAAAGAGAGTAAAAACAACAACATACCCCACCTAACATTAATTCAAAATTTTCTGTGTCCCTCACAAATGAGGAATTTGAACCCACAAACTTGTCGACAAAGAAAGAAAAAAAAAAAAACGGTACTAGCAAATTCAAATTCTTTACCTTTTTGTTCTTCCTTACTAGCCAGCAGTCAAGAGGATAGAAGGAGAACAAAAAGCCAATTGATCTACGGAAAACTCGACCACTTTATCAAAGGTAAAAACTAAAACGAATCATAAAAAAAACCTAATAATACGTTTGTTGTGATTGCTGGTGACAAAATAAATCATGAATAACAATGACAATACTAACATTGGGGTGTAATAAAAAAAACAGTACTGGGATTTACTTTTTAAAGCAGCCTGATAGCATCAGACATATCAGGAATTTTAGAATAGTACACTCCTGAAATCAACAGCAACATAACAGAAGTAAAATATGCCAATTATTTGGCTTTCCAACTGATGCAAATAATAGTCCTCTAACAGAGCAAGAAACAGGTGAAAACTTACACGAATGAAAAATATCACGTAAAACATGAAAATAAAATTCTAAAAATGAAGGGGGTAAGAACACATATTTTTCCTTTTTCCCCCCTAGAAATTTTACATATAACTCAATATCTTGTTTTCTCTTTCCAGCACAACTCATGGTCTCTTTGTCAATCAAGAGACCTTGAATCCATTCTGATAGCAGTCCTTTATAACCACCAACATAAGCACTTTAGACCCTCCCCCCACTCTATTGACAACAAGCTACTCATTTGGGTAGTACTACATTACAATTAAGTTGGATAACAAATTTAATGAAACCCAGGCAAATCTTGATGGGCCATCGAATAGTTGAACTTGCTTTCGTGATCAATTCCAGTTCCTCTCGCTAAGCTCCTGTATAAAAGTCAGATAACAAAGGAAATGCCAACCCAAGGTAGGCAGTGGTTGGGAAAGCTTAGGTTGCTCATTTTCTTACAAGAAACACAATCCCCGTGCCTTAGACCATGCACTGTCACCGAAAGCAAGAAACTCTAACAGCGAAAAAGTAATTTATATCACATGCTCAGATTATATATGTATATATAATACATGCATGTATAACAAATTGTGTCGGGAAATCCGGGGTCAGATACCCTTCATCAACTATTTTAAATGTAAATATCCAGGGTTCTTCTCAAGACGGCGCATCATGACCATTATCAGTAACTCCAAGGGGCTGCTGCTGCTCACCAACTGTTACAGCATTTCCATTCTGAGAAAAGAAAAGAAAAGCATTAAGCTTATATGAATGTCCAATTGAATTAACCAATTCATGCTGTCGTAATGCACAGCTTACCCCTTCGTTTGGTACTGGCAAGGCGTTCTGCGTCGGTTGAGATGGATTTTTTGACAGATCCTTTAGCAAACCCTGTGAGTACCAGAATGCACAGTATGGGTGAACATGTCTGAAACAAACTTACCACATGTATAATTCTGTTGCAGCATAAATAAGTACTGCAAGGAGAGCAAAGTATATCCTTGTAAGCCAGATTCCTGCAACAAAATTACAAGGTACAGTAAAGTCCATACATTCAGTGTTTCAAATAGCGGATCACAGTGCCACTATAGTGTTTTGAGCCCTCCAGTGAATGTAACTCCAGATTCACATGGACTTCTCTCCTCTTTCTATTGCAATTCTCACACATAACCCATCCTCGCAGAGAGAAATTTGATTTAGCAATCATCAAAATTTAGAATAATTATATTGTATACATGATGTATCTATTTGACTCAATATATTTTCAACTAGTTAATGTAGATAATACCCGTGCTACAAATGTTCAGCAATCATCACCACAAGCAATCTTGCCACAATTTTATCTTTCTACATTTCTTAATTTTTAATGAAGCAATTATATATTATATATATGTTATGATTTATATATTTATTTGTTAATTAAACAACCTCCCTCTTTAGCAGTCGCTGAAGCAGCTAACCTTTAGCAGCACATCTTCCTGCTACACTCCACTTTCTGCTATTTGGAACACCACACTCATTTAAATTTGGAAGCAAGATATCAGTCATATTTTGACTATAATATAGAAAAGCACCAATGCACCAACTACAATAACTTTAACAAGTGATAAAAATCTAGAAACTCTAAAAATAACCTCAAGCATGCTCCATACTGCAATTAATTATTTGGGCACATCAATGGAAATATAGTAGTCTGACCTGATGTTATCTAAATATACAATTACATAAATAATTAAAATCAATAAATAGCAAAGTAATCCAATAGTACCTAATTGATATGAATTCCATCCATTAATATCCATTGCAAAAGAATGTCAAAATATCAAAACAAAGGAAAAGTGTTCTAGTAACAATTATGGAAAGATAACCAACCAAGTGTACATGCTAGGAAAAAATTTATAAGAAAACTACATATGAAAGCTTGCTTTGCATGCTTTGAAGCATATTCATGGCAATATGTTTTGTGATAAACACCACCAAACAATAAGAGTAGCAGCGAAAACACTGAGCGATCTACCGTAGCAAGCACTATAACTTAATCATCACAAGAGTAAGAACACAAATCAAGAACACAAGATTGTGTGGGAGGGGGAGTTTTTTTATTAACTTGAGAAGCAAAAACAAAATTTACAAGGATCTCTCACACTCAGTACAAGGTGGATGAAACCTGTGAAACAATATCGTCGCAACTCTTAACCTAAAATCCACAACTAGGAATTTTAGAGATTTCTAAAATAAATCTAGACCTTTCAAATATTCTGCAAAACCATCTTAGCCATCCAATTAACCATCTATAGAAAGAAAGATTTGAAAACCCTTCAGAATCCCAATCAAAAAAACAACTCAAAATTGGAAATTGCCGCAGAGCTTTCAAAAACTTCGTATCAGCTTTTGAAAGCTACCACCAAACTACCCTTGATGTGTTCCCCAAGTTTCACGGGCTACGAAACTTTCAGACTGAATCGCTCCTCTGCTATACATCTCCGCAGTGCTACTCTGCACTGTCGCTTCGGAATGCTCGCCCGCTTGATGCTTCGGATTGCTCCTATGGAGTGATACCAAGCTGCTACTCTAAAGCGAAACTCTGACCTTGCCCTTAACCTGAAACTCCAAACTCACCCAACTTTTTTACCAGAAGTGCTTCGCTCTCGTCCCCGGTTCTGCAAGAAATAATTTTGCTCCTAGGGCTCTCCCCCCTTCCAATCCCCACGGCGACCTGACCACGCAAGTCGATTCACGTAATGACTCTGCATAGGGCGATGAATCATCAAGACAATAAATAGGCTCCACAACTTAACAGTTCTGACTACTGAATCTGTTGGCAATAATCCGTGTAATTTGCCTGGAGCACACTTGCTACAAACCCACGTTTTCCCGCTACGCCCATGGGGCATCGAAGCATATGGTTTAGCACAATGCCTAGCTCAGCCATCTATGCTACTCTCTCTCTCTCTCTCTCTCTCTCTCTCTCTCTCTCTCTCTCTCCTCTTCAAGTCATATAAGATCTTTTCACAACTTTAACCATAGAAAAAAATCCAACTTGAGGTAATGCAGACCTCTTTTATCATTGACTCTATCCTCATACATATAAAGGCATCAGGTTTCCAATCATCACAAACAACAACCAAAATAGGCAATTGATGTGGCAGAGAACCCTCCTTTTAAAATCTACACATATACAGGGTCACTTTCCAATATGACAAACTATTTTTTCCCTTTCAACGTTCTTTTAAATATTTCCTTCTTCTGTTTTCTGTGTTCCCCATTTTCTACATGAGAAACGTTCTGTCTTCAAGTACTAATCCTTTTTCCATTGTTCCGTGATTTATTATCCCTATCAATCCAAATTGACTTTGATTATAGATATCAGCATCAAAAGAAACATTGAAATAAACAAAAATGTGTGTGTGCGTGAGAGAGAGAGAGAGAGAGAGAGAGAGAGAGAGAGAGGCACTCTCACATTGGCAATTCTTCCAACCCAACTGTCTCCTTTCCCTTCAATGCCACAGCATACTTCAGCGTTCTCTCTCTTAAAACTCTATGGTGGCATTGGAAAATACTCTCCCCCATTTGTCAAAATGGTGATACTGCATAATCCACCAATCCTTTCCTCGCTCCCTTAAACTCTATGGTAGGCATTAAAGAAAAATAGTTTCTCCCGTTTGTCAAAGGTGATATTGTATAATCCACAATCCTTCATTCCCCTTCGCTCGTGCCCCCTTGTCTCTAGCTTGAACTCCATTTTGTATCTACAAATAATTTTTTACGAGTATACAAATTAAGGTATTGGGTTCAACTACAATACTTCTTTCCTACAATCATCACTGTTTCAGCTGATCTTCTCTATTAAATAAGCGCATCAGAAAATAAAATGAGCAACGCCATATTAATTGAAAAAAGAAAAGAAAAGAAAATAAGCAATATTCTAGATCCGGACAAGGTTCAGTCATAATTTGTTGTCTGGCATATTATACACCCTAACCAATTCAAACTTTTAATGTATGTAAAACCCTTTACTGAATGATTGACAGAATCAATGGCACAGCTCAACGAGCTAAATCAATTACAAATGCTTTGTGTATGTGGAACATAAAGCTCAATTATTCAAATCTAGACAGCATTAGCGAATTTCAGAAGGAACTACATAGACCATTCAGGCATCAAAAATACACCTCGTGAATTAATGACATTGAACCCTTATTTAGTTAATTCCAGAAAACACCTAATTTAGTTAGTTTCAACATTGCAAGGGTTGATACTATTTGAGGATCCATAAATATCACATCCAAACAAGCAAACACACTTTTTTATGGCGGCGTAGTATAAGTTTACCTTGTTTGCCCACATAAGTCCACATGCATTGCACAAGGTCCTTGGTCCATCAGGTCCACGACGCATCATCGGTGTAGATTTTGCACTAATGCCACAGTGATGGCATCTGAACATATTCAAGGTAACATCAAACATCAGAACATGAACATAATGGTGCAGAACTGGCAGTATTTAACAGGTCAAAAAGCTCGAACATAGGAAAAATTTTAATCAAAAGACACATTGAACATATGTTATCCAGAAAGTTGCAATTATAACATTCAGACTTACTATATGAACTAGAAACAGCGTTATAGCTTGAGGACCCCGTAAAACTTAGTTTATCATTAGAGAGTTATACTTTTATAAAACAAACTATGCAATATTACTTAAAGCTTACTCTGACGCTGCTTGTGGTCGAACATCCACTGCACCCCCTCGTTGGGTAGCATCCCAGGCTGTAACATTTTGCATTGCATCTTCAGGTTTTGATTTTGATGATGTAAACTGTCCCTTGTTACGTTGCATCCTGAAATCAAGTGCACTGTATTCACTATCGAAAAAAGGAATAATAACTTCCGTGAAACAGGTACAACTGTACAAGTTGTAAAATTGAGAAACTAATAACATACAAGTAACAAAAATAATCAGGACATAACTAACACATGTCAAGCAAATATGCAGAAATGAATTTGCTATCTAAGTTCAAGGAAAAACTATAATGTGAGTGAAGAATTGCACAAGGCTCAAGTCAAAGAGACCTCCCATCAATCTCCTTGAATTGCATATGTAAAGAACAACATTAACATAAAAGAAGTACAATATAAACATGTATGTATCTTTAAAAAATGCATGTTATCCATATTTAGATATATCAACAGATATAAAAATATGCCCCATATGGTTATCAACTAATAAATAATTATTAGAGTGTCAATAATTATTTATTAGTTCATAACCATATGTGGCACATTTCCATAACTGTAGAGATGCACTGGCACACTACCACGGATGGCATGTTCCCATTCTCTTTATCTTGATCTACAACATGTGAAAAGCCTACAAACAAACAAAAATAGAGCAATTAGAGTTATTTTACTTATCAGCCAAGTATGCACAAAATACGGCTATTAAAGCAAGTTGCTTAGACCTACAGCTCGGAGCAAATAGATTATTAATCCAAACCTTTGATACCTGTCTAGACACTTTAAAACCAGTACAATTTTGATTGGGTTTTGACACTCTAAAACCAAGATGTAAATAACTTTCAAGTTTTAGTCATACATTTGGGTTAAAACATTCTAGATTGCAGATCTAAACAATTTGTTAGTTTTGGCCATCCGTCCACTGCCAATTTGATACATAAGCAAGGAAAATATTAAAATATTCTACTTCAGTTTTTTCACACTCTATGTCATGTAGACCATCTTGGACAAAATGGATTTTCAATTTGAATGTCCCATCCTTAAATTTGAATGGATTTGCTTTCAAATCAATTTAGAAGTTGTCGAGACTCCAAAGAGATAGTTGTAGGGTTAAGGTTTAAGTTAAAGCTGGAAGAGAGAGATAAAAAATTCTCGGATTTGGGTAATACATAGGAGTCAGTGAAGGGTTTAAGTTATGACTAGGGTTAGGAATAGGAATATTGATAGGGATCAGATTAATGTTAGAGATAAGCAAGTGCTTTAAGTTAAAACTAATGTTAGTGATAAAATTTTGGTGAATGATAGGTATAAGGTTAGGATTTTGAAAAAGGTTTGAGTTAGTGATAGGCATAGGGAAAATAGATGATGTTAGATTTTGGATTTTAAGTTATATTGATAGGAATGGAGTTAATAATAGGGTTTAGGTCTGGGTTAAGTATATTGTTTTTAATTATTAAATGTTTTTTATTTTAAAATTTTGGGGGTCTTTCTTAGTAATTCATCATATTTAAAAACTATTAAAGGATATACTGTAAATAATAGACAATTTGGTCATAAAAATGGTCATGTGACCAAACAACACCACTTTGGACAATAGGGATCAAAATTGCTAACTTAAGTAGTTCTTCCCTTTTTCTTTTTGTTTTGGCTTATTCTTCTTCAATACTTTGCGCCTGCAAATGGGATCCAAGGGGTTTTAACACAATCAGTGGAATGAAAGGTTCTTCCAGATTTTCAGCAAGATCTAATGGTTAGGACTCATTGAAAAATAATCCATAGCCAAGTTTCAAAATAGCACCTAACAAAGCTGATCTGAACGGTGAATACCTAAAACTAATTAGTTTATCCGCAAGTTAAAAACGGGCATGAAGTATTCCACCAGGACTCTAAATAAATCTAGACCACACTTGGACCACACCTAACTGGATTTTTAAACATGCACCACACACACATTCCCCAACTGGAACTTGGACTGAAGCTGCAGAACAATAGAGAATTGATCAGCATTAAAACCAATGTTTGAAACATTCATACTAAGTGAGAAATCTCAAAACTACAAGAATATCAGACTATGGCATCATGAAGTAGTTCTGACCAAGCAAAACAGAACACATACCAAATGCTAAATTACTTACCTAAGAGCAACCTCCTTGCGGACAGTATACCGAACCTTTTTATCAAAATTCCTCTCTTTTCTCTTCTCTCGGAACCTCATCAATGAAGCAACTCTATGAGGAAAATTTGATCTCTGTAAATAATAAAAACCAATTCATTTCCCAACCAAATTAAAAAAAAAAAAAATTCTTCAACAAAGAACACATAACCAAATGAAAATAATAAATACAAACCTAAAAATATAAATACCTTATTATACTGCTGTGAAGTTGAGGGAACCGAAGGCACTGCAGTTGTTATCTCCTTACCTCCCAATAATAAAAGTACAGCTTGAACCTATCAAACATAATTAAAACAAAATATTTTTCAGCTTATAGGCATCCCATGACGAAAAAAGATCCAGTAAAAAAATTAGCAGATATTTTAGGAAGTTCCATACTTTCCCCAACCAGTGTTGTTAAAGGCGCACGCCTGAGGCGCGAGGCGAAGCGAGGCGTATGCGTGCGCCCCGCAGCCGCAAAGCGCGCGTGCGTACGCAAGGCGCAACGAAGCATGCGTCTTGTTTGCGCCTCGCGTGAAGCGCAAGGCGCGCCCGAAGCGCATTTAGGTGTGCATACAATATGAACTAGGTTTTCTCTTCTCCTCCTCACCATCTTCTTTATCTCATTATTGTTGGTGTTGTTGCTCCTTTAGTATTGCTACTAGTTGAACTGTTGTTGTTTCTCCTCCCTTAAGATGCTAATTTTTTACTGTCTTTTGTTGTTGTTACTATGCACATTTCTTTTAATGTTCTTAATTGTTAACTTGTTATTTGTTATGTATTTTGTGATTTTATCTTTGATTTCATAATTTTTCAAATTAATAAAAATGAAATAACAGTTGCTTCAGTGAGGCGCTGCACATCGCTTGCGTTAGGCTCTTTAAGCCTCGTAGTGCGCTTTGCGCCTCAACAACACTGTCCCCAACTACACGAAGTTTATGAGCAAGTAGCTAAGAACAACGGAGTTTAAACCAGCCAGAAAGCAAGAATCTTAGCCTTCTTCACTACGCCCATTATAGAAGTACATTAATAGTTTTTAAAATTTGACCTTTCTTTGATTAATATGATATTCAATGAACACCAAGTGACCAATGAACAGACTGAAAATCACAATTCAACCCTTTAACAAGAATTAGTGGTTATCTGAGGAAAGAAAGCTGATCTCACTACCAATAGTTAAAATGAAGTTAATTCGAATTAATGCAAACTCTACAAATAACATAACCACCAAAGCACAACTAAAGCTCTATGAACGATAAATAATAGACAAAAGGAGGAGGAGAAGAAAAATGACCTTTTCCGGTGAAACTGAATCAAATACGTAGACTTCGCCCTGGAACGAAAGAGTGAGTTGATTGCTCCCAATATGCGGAGCTATCACAGTGTGCTGGTCCACCAAATGCCCCGGATCCTGCCCCAAATCACCATCATAATCCCGATCGTGCTCGTGATCTTCGTCCATCCCTTCGACCCCGCCACCGTCGCCGTCGGCGTACTGCTGGATCGCGTGCTCTTCAGCGATCATCTGCGGCTCTCCGCCGCCTCCAGTGGCGGCGCCGACGTGCATATCGCCGATCTGACCTTGGATTGGCATTGAGTACAGGTGATTTCCTCCCGAGGGTATGGTCTCGACCGGTCTGTTAGGGTTTTCGCTCATGATCGAATCAAGAACATGAGGTAATTGAGTTCTCCCTCTTCATTTCATTCGATTGATTGTCAAATCGAAACCCTAGAATGTTTTTGTTTAGAAAGAGGAGAGGGATCTAACAGAGAGACTAAGACCCGATAGAATGTGACGTCAGCGGTGGTCAGAGAGATTTCTGAGAGAAATCGTGTGGAAGATTAATCCCAGCCGTCGGATTCGGATCGCTGGGTATTTTGCGGGTGTTTCGGTGCCGCTGATTTCGGGGGCGGACGGGGAGGTATGTATGCGGGTGTTGCACTTACTGCTGATGTTATTTATGAATTGAACGGTGGATTCGGCTTCGTACAGAAATTTCTATGCGAAGTTATGTACCTGAGATTCTTTTTGTCGTTGTTTTTAGGGGTTTTAAGATATAACTCCTTAAAAAATTTTATATTTTGATATTAATCTATAACAAATTGTTATGTGGTATTACTCCCTAACAACATGACACCCACTTATTAAGAGTTCCTAACAAACTGTTATGAACATTTTAGTCTCTAACAATATAAGACTCACTTATTAAGAGTCCATAATAAATTATTATTTGAATATTAGTTCCTAATTATATGAGATTCACTTGTTAAGAATCTTTACGGTTAACAATATGAGACCCACTTGTTAAGAGTTTCTAATTAAAATTAAAATATGGGTTTTTAAAATACAAATTCCTAATAAATTTTATATTTTAATATTAGTTTCTAAATTATTTCAAAACAATAATTTCTCACTCATTTAGTCTGAGAGAGCATCCAGACACGAGACTCGAAAGGTCATGCTCTAGGATTGAGTGGCAGCCATAAAAAAACAAAGACCAAATGTTGATAGAAGGGTTTTTTTGTCTAATATTTAATTTTAGTTAACTTTAACGGAATATTCTTAACATTTGAATTGATTTTTACTATAGCGACTCTTAGCAAATGTGTCTCATATTGTTAGGGACTAATATCCAAATAATAATTTTTTAGATATTCTTAACAAGTGGATATCATATTGTTGAGGAATAATATTCAAATAATAACTTGTTAGGGACTCTTAACAAGTGAATCTCATATTGTTAGAGACTAATATCGAAAAAACATTTTATTAGGAACTAATATCAAAATATAAAATTTGTCAGGGACTTAGATCTTAAAAACTCTTTTTTAATAGAAGCTAAAATGCAGTGGGCACGCTGATTTTATTGAACATAGAAATGTCGTACTTGTATGCACGTGATGATAAAACTTTTGCGATATTAAAAAACTAGGGCTATTCCTATATGTACTCCCAAATATTCTGTGTCTCTGAAATTACCCTACAAATCTTCATATTTCTAAAATTACCCTACTAATTCTTTAAATTGATCAAAATTATTTTCACTGTAAGTTTTGAAGCATAAAAAAGAAATACACTGTTAAATTTTTATGAAATTCTCTTGATACCCCACATTTTCAAAATTTAGTGAAATTCAAATTAAATTTTAATTAAACTTAAATTAAATTAAATAGATCAAATTAATCGACTGATAGAGAGAATGGAGCGGAAGGTGGTAGGGCCACCGGTAGGGAAGGGAGGGCGGTGATGGGCGGATGGGGAGCCGATGTGCATGGTTGAGAATGGTGCGATTGGAATGATGAGAAGGAGGGTGAGGAGGGTGAGCGGTGGGTTTGGCCGAGCTCAGCATCTCTAAAATAAAAGTGTCCTCCCTTGGGTGAATATGTGAGAAGAAAGGAGAGAAGTAATGAGTTTGCGTGGGTGAATCTATGTGGAAGAAGGAGAGAAGGGAGGGTTTGAGTGAATTGGATAAAAGATTGAGGGTAAAAAAATAATTGTATCTTAAAACTATTACAAAAATAACATAAGGGGAAATTTTGTTCAAAAAGAATTAGAGGGATAATTTTAGAAATATGAAGATTTGAGGAGTAATTTCAAAATTACAGAAGGGGAATATATAAGAATAACTTATAAAGTATTGCTTTTTAAGTAGTTTTACATTTTGAAATCTAATTCAGCACACAAAATCATCCACATTAAAAGCCTAACTTACATTACCACCGGTTTTCAAATTATTACAAGGCAAAAACTCATGCAAGTTGCCGAAAAGACGATGCAGAGACGCAACACTGATGAAGGTCAATTAAACTCCAAGATACTAATGAGATTTGATTCACTAGTAAAAAAATAAAAGGTGCGGAGTTAGATTATGAGAGGCCTTCGGCTGATTGATGACCGACTTAAAGTCTTTATAATAATAATAATGATGATGATGATGATAATGATGAGCATAATTATCATCAAACAAGATAGCGAATAACAACCACCCTGCCCCGAATCCGAGATCACAAGTATATATCAGAAAAATGTCACTCTAACACAGATGCAAACAAATTGCGGGGAAACACCCACAAGAAAATTGAGAACACATTGTGATTCAACATCTTACTAAGATTTCATCAAATTGAGTATGTGTGGATAAATTACACCTGCGTACAAAACAGAGACATCATTCTGCATTTGCCAATGTACGCACAAAAGTTTCAAAAGTTTCAAACCAAGAACAGAGATTACAACAACCAACACAACAAGGGCCATCAATCTAATCTTACGCCATCATGCCTCCAAAGCACTTTGGTCATCAAAACTTGGTGAGCTTTTCATCATCTAGATGCTTCCACATGCGAATGCTTTCGACCCCTAACCAAGCATTCTTGCCTCTTCTCAGCTTGGTCTGAACTACTCTTCCTCTCCGAGGCCAATTAGCTCGTCCATAGCTATGGTAACCAAAACCTCCGCCATAGCAAAACCATATACGATCAGTTTCACCGCAGAAGTCATTACAACGATCGTGACCAAGAAAAATGTTGCGCGCAGATACAACAACCACGTAGAGGAAAACCCTTGAACCAAGATGCAATAAGAATTACCACCATCAACAGCGAACAATTAAACAATGAGAAGAACATGAACACACCAATTTAACGAGGTTCGGCCAATTTCGCCTACGTCCTCGGGGCAAGGAAGAGAGATTTCTATTGATTTGAGAATCAATTACAATTTTGCAAGCATTACAAGCCTTACTTTATGAAGAGAGCTCTGCCTTTCTCATATACCCAAGGAAACCCTAGGAATCAGTTTCTTTATTGGACTGATTTTCAATTCAGCAAATTTTTCGAAACAGCCCGAACCCGTCTGTCGGTCGACCGTGTCGGTCGACCGTGCCTAACCGAGAGTTAGGCACTTTCAGTCGGTCGACCGGGCGGTCGACCGCTCTCCTTCTGCGGTCGACCGGGCCGGTCGACCGCTACAACCTGTGCACGTTGGTGCACGACGGTCGACCGGTCCGGTCGACAGTGCTGCTGCTGCTGATTCCCTGCTGTTGCTGCTGCTGATTTTTTGGCTCCTTGTCCTCATCGACTTCCTTGACTTCCTCTCTCTTCCTACAATTCTCCACCTCGGTGAAGATTTCTCAAATCTGAGCCAAACTGAAACGTACGAACCGTTGACTCAAAAGTGGCTGCACCAGTGTGGTTGCTTACGTACCCTGCCCAAGGGATCAAGCCATCCGTAGTTCATCCAAAAGGAGCTTCAACAAGCTCATGCTACATGAAGGATATGGAGCAAAGTTTTACAATGTGCAAACTTTACTCCTGACATCACCTTGGTAAGCATGTCGGCGGGATTCTCCGTTGTGTGAATCTTCAGCAGCTCAATATCATCCTCATCGAGAATCTCCTGAACAAAATGGAACATGACATCGATGTGCTTTGTACATACATGATATATCTGGTTCTTGGCTAAATAAATAGCACTCATACTGTCACAGTTGATCTTCAGTAGATCCTGATCAACCCCCAAGTCATCAAGCAAGCCTTGAAGCCAAATTGCCTCCTTCATAGCCTCCTTCATGGCCATATACTCGGCCTCTGTAGTAGACAATGCGACGGTAGACTGTAAAATAGAGCGCCAACTAACCGGTGCTTGAGATAATGTAAAAACATACCACATTGTGGACCGGTATTTGTCAAGGTCACCAGCATAATCAGAATCAATATACCCGATACAATCCTGCTTCCCTATGGAGTCCTTCTCGAATACCAGACCAACATCAATGGTACCTTTAATGTACCGCAGAATCCACTTCACTGCCTCCCAATGACCCTGTCCCGGATCATGCATATACCTACTGACCATAGAGACAACTTGTGACAGATCTGGTCTTGTACGCATCATAACATACATAAGACTATCAACTGCGCTAGCATATGGGACGTGAGTCATGTACTCACGTTCTTCAACAGTCTTTGGTGACATAGTGGCAGATAACTTGAAATGAGGAGCCAGTGGTGTACTTACAGATTTCGCATCCTTACCGATGTTGAACCTCTGAAGTACCTTTTGCAAATACCCCTTCTGTGTCAAGCTCACCCTGTCACTCCTTCGGTCTCGTGTGATTTCCATGCCTAGCACCTTCTTTACTTCACCAAGATCCTTCATCTCAAACTCAGAAGATATATCCCTCTTCAGTGTATCAATTGCAGATCTAGACTTTGAAGTAATAAGCATATCATCTACATACAATAGTAAATAGATATACTCTCCTGTCGGTAGCTTGTTGTAATACACATATGGGTCATAGTGGCTACGTAAGTACCTCTTTCCTCTGATGAAGCTGTCAAACCGCTTGTATCACTATCTAGGAGACTGTTTTAACCCGTACAGCGACTTCTTCAGCTTGCACACCATATCTTCTTTCCCTGCATCTTGAACCCTGTCGGCTGAGACATGTAGATCTCTTCATTCAGATCGCCATGGAGAAAGGCGGTCTTTACATCGAGTTGATCAAGGACCAACTCATATTGTACCACCAAAGCCAATAAGATGCGAATTGACGAATGCTTTACAATAGGAGAAAATACCTCATTGTAGTCAATTCCTTCCCTTTGAGCATAGCCTTTTGCTACCAATCTGTCCTTGTAGCGCACCATATCTTCTTTAAGAGATCCCTACTTCTTTGCATATACCCACTTACAGCCTATCGCCTTCTTCCCTTGGGCAACCTAGTGAGTTCCCAAATGTCGTTCTTGTAAAGAGACTTCATCTCTTCTTCCATGGCTGCTTTCCACATTTTCGACTCTGAACTGATTTCAGCTTCTCTGAAGGTGGACGGGATAGCCTCCTCAATGACCGGAAGTGCATAAGCTACGACCATATCTGTAGTGAGCCAACTTGGTTTCCTTGTATTTCTCCTTGATCTTCTAACTGCAGTAGAGTTAGGAACATCACCCATGACCTGTTCTTGACCCTCTTCATCATCAGCATCTACCTCATCTGCTTGATCATTATCTTGTGTCACCCTAGGTATGATCCTCACCGATGTTGAACTTTCTAGAGATAGTGGATTAGCAACATTCTCCACCTGCTGTGATACATCTTTGGTCTTGCTAGTCTCCACCTGCTGAGAGACCTTAGGCTTCAACATAGAAGCCTCATCAAATGTGACATCCCTGCTGAAAAGAAACTTCCTGTCGTTGAATCCCAGATCTTGAATCCTTTGATTCCCTTCTTGAAACCGACGAACAAGCCCTTCTTTCTTCTTGGGTCTAGCTTATCTTCTTTAACATGATAATAGGCTGGACAACCAAATACCCTTAGCAAATTATAATCAGCAGCTATTTTTCCCGACCAAATCTCGAGAGGAGTTTTTCCTCCTATCGCAGACGACGGCAACCGGTTAACAAGATAGCAAGCGTATGCCAAAGCCTCAGCCCAGAAGTTCTTCGATAAACCGGCATTGGACAACATACAACAGACCATCTCTAGCAAAGTTCTGTTCATCCTTTCTGCTACCCGTTTGTTGCGGTGTTTCCCTCACCGTGAAGTGCCTCTCTATGCCCTCATCAAGACATAGTTGTAGGAAAGAATCAGAATTGTATTCTCCTCCATTATCTGAACGGAGGACCTTACTTTTCCTTCCCGTACTTCTCTCCAAATTCTTCTTCCACTTCACAAACACTTCTAGGACTTCCCCTTTGTGTCTCATGGTATATACCCAACAACGCCTAGAATAATCATCAATAAACGACACAAAGTAATGGTTATCTCCAATTGATGCAGTTTTGGTAGGTCCCCAAACGTCAGTGTGAACATAATTCAAAATCCCCTTGGTGCAATATGTTGCTGTGCCGAACTTCACCTTGGTCTTCTTTCCGATGATATGATGTTCACAAAATTCCAACTTGCAGGTTCCGACACCTTTCAATACTCCTTGTCTTGCAAGAGTTTGTAAAGACTTTTCTCCTGCGTGTCCCAGCCTCATATGCCATAGCCTGGTTGAGTCTTCATCTGAATCAGTAGAAGCCGCCACTTGTCCTATCACAGTACTACCCTTCAAGTGGTAAAGATTGTTCCGGCGAACGGCCTTCAATACCACCATCGAGGCTTTGGTCATCTTAAGGACTCCTTCCTTTATTGACACCACAAGACCCAATGTCTCCAAAGCTCCAATAGAGATAAGGTTTCTCTTCAGTTGAGGTACATTGCTCACTTCCTTCAGTTCTCTTATCATCCCATCAAACATCTTGATCTGGATTGTCCCTACACCTTCCATGATACATGGATGATCATCGCCCATAACAACTGAACATCCCTCCAGCTTCTTAAAGCTAGAAACCAATCCCTGTTAGGGCACACATGGTATGTAGCACCAGTATCCAATATCCACTCATTATCTCCTGAGTAGCCAACGATAGGAGTAGTGACAGAGAATGAGAAAATCGACGAGTCTGAGTCTAATCCACCTGCCTGTGAGGTACTACTTTGAGTACTGTCTACCTTTGTAAGATTTGCCTCAGTCTTAGACTCCTTCTTCCTTTGGCCTTTGAACAGTCAACTTTCCAGTGCCCTAATTCTCTGCAGAAGGCACACTGGTTCTTCTTCAGATCTCGATAACCTGGCCTGGACTTCGATCTCCCTCGATCATCTTTACCCTTCCTATGTGAACCCCTGCCTCTTACTGCTAGCGCCTCTGCGAATGAGCTTGCCTGAGAAGACTGCCTTTCCTTTTTCCTCATCTCATAATTAGCCAAAGCAGACGACACTTCATGATAGTCAAGGGACCGTCTACCATTTATAAAGGTTAAGGTAAAAGCCTCATACTCTTTTGTAGGAAGAGAGTTCAAGAGAATTACCGCTTTGTCTTCTTCATTTACCTCGACATCCACATTGACCAAATCTGTAAGAAGCTTTGTGTAGCGATTTAGATGTTCATTCACAGAGCATCCTTTCTTCATCTGAAACCCGTACAACTTGCTCTTCAGCTGTAGTCTGGATTCAATACTCTTGGTCAGATACTTTCTTTTAAGGATCTCTCACAAATGCCTCGCAGATGTTTCGTGTAACACAAGATATTTGATGTCTTGTGTTAGACACGATCTGATTAAGCCACACGCTGATCGGTTCATCTTCTCCCACTCTTCTTCAGTGGTTGTGCTTCGCTTCTTCTCCAGACGCAGAGTATCTTCAAGGTTTGATACATTCAGCGCATCCATAACCTCACATCTCCACATGCCAAAATTGTTTGTGCCATTGAATTTCACCACATCAATCCTCGGATAAGGATTCATGGTTCTCACAGATATATTTTCTTCTGCCATCTCTTTGACTAGATCCTCTATGTAATACGGAAAACCAAAAGGAGTTAGATAAGCAACTTTGATAAAAATCAGGTCTTTATCTCCTCACGAAACCCTAGATGAGTTTCGAAATAGATCTACTCTTCAATTGATTCCTTTGAGCACTTCACGCACTGTTCTGAGATCAACACACGATCCCACAAACAGTCCCAACGCTGATCTGAGATCGACACACGATCTCCACCAAATCAACAACAAATGCCCTTCGAATCACCAGATGATCCCATGACAAACCTGGGATGCTCTGATACCACTTGTTGCGCGCAGATACAGCAACCATGTAGAGGAAAATCCTTAAGCCAAGATGCAATAAGAATTACCACCATCAGCATAGAACAATTAAACAATGGGTCTGTTTGGTTGTCGTAACTGGCCGTAATTCGTAGTTGTAATTGGTAAAGTCTTTTACAATTGTAAATGAGTTACATGTATGTAAATTTTACGGTGTTTGGTTGGTAATATAAAATTGTAAAGTGGGAAAGTGTATTGTACTTTACGGTGTTTGGTTGTCGTAATGTATAAGTCGTAAGTGAAAAAGTTGACCACAAAATTAACTATTTGGTGATTTTAAAAGTTTTAATACTGCAAATAAATATTAAAAAAGTTAAATATTAAAAAAATTTAATATTAATATAAAAAATATTACAAATTTGTATGACCACAAAATTAACTGTAACTGGGCTGTAAGTGAGTGGTAACTGGGTTGCAAGTGAGTGTTAGTTGAGTTACGTAAGTCTTTTATGAATTACGGTCCAAACAAACGCCGTAGTTGTAACTGGGTAGTAAGTCATTTACGAATTATGGAGTTTTACGCGAAACAAACGGCCCCAATGAGAAGAACACGAACACACGAATTTAACGAGGTTCGACCAATTTCGCCTACGTCCTCGGGGTAAGGAAGAGAGATTTGTATTGATTTGAGAATCAATTACAATTTTGCAAGCATTACAAGCCTTACTTTATAAAGAGAGCTCTGCCTCTCTCATATACCCAAGGAAAGCCTAAGAATCAGTTTCCTTATTGGACTGATTTTCAATTCAGCAAATTTTTCGAAACAGCTCAAACCCGTCTGTCGGTCGGTCGGCCAACCCAAGCACTGGTCGACCGTGCCGGTCGACCGTGCCTAACCGAGAGTTAGGCACTTTCAGTCGGTCGACCGGGCAGTCGACCGCTCTCCTTTTGCAGTCGACCGGACCGGTCGACCGCTACAACCTGTGCACGTTGGTGCACGACGGTCGACCGGTACGGTCAACCGTGCTGCTGCTGCTGATTCCCTATTGCTGCTGCTGATTCTTTGGCTCCTTGTCCTCGTCGACTTCCTCGACTTCCTCTCTCTTCCTACAAAAAAAACACCTTCACATCTCTTATAGAGAGACCAGAGACTTAAAGAGTCCCGGCCGGAGTTGACAGTGGAACACGCAACGGCCTCCTGATACTGACCTGTAAACTCCTTGTACGTACCAGAGGTCTCGAACTTCTGGAATTGGGATGTGGAAAAATGCCAAGGCAGGGGACTGGGAGATTGCCTGTTCAGTGACAAACAGTAGTTCACAATTAGATATCCAAAGTCAAATTTCACATACGAGGGATGGAATCATTATCAACAAATGTTATAATCATTTTATCGCAGTTGACTTCCACTTCTGTTTGGATTTAAGGAATTGGTGTGAAGTGAGGAAGTAGGAAGTAAGATTTATTTCCTTTAGGAAAAAGGAAAATGAGTAGTAAATTTTCTGGTGTTTGGATGGTTGTTGGGAAGTGTGGTTTGGAAAATGTTTTGTCGTTTCGGTGTTTGGATGGTAATGAAAAGTGGAAATGGAAAAGTTGACCACAAAGTTGACCGCAAAATAATATTAAAATAAAAATTAATTAAGAAAAATAAAAAATAGATTGTAATTAGAATGCAAGTGAGATTTACATGACCAAAAATTAACTGTTTTATGCTATAACTTATTATAAATGAGATTTACATGACCAAAAATTAACTGTAGCACTCTGGAAGTGAGAAAATGGTTGTGTAAAAGAGAGATGAAAAAGGGAAAAGGAGGTTTTCTTATTTTCCTTTTCCGGTGTTTGGATAGATAGGGAAATGAGCAATTATACTTCCCCACTTCCTCACTTCACTCCGATTCCTTACATCCAAACACGCCTGAATGAAGACGCATGAATCCAGTTCTACTGCTGAGTTGTAACTGTGTAACAAAATTACGCGAGGAAACAAATGATGGGTTCACCTGATGATTAGTATCGGTTAACCATTTATAAGATTATTGACTGAGAAATTTTTCGTACGCCAAAATATACGCGCAATCTAAACAAGCTTGAAACTTTTTATCATGGTGCAGCTGATTGTTGAAGTTTCATAATGATATGTGTTAAAATTTATAAGTAACTGCCTCTTCTCCAATTCCACCATAACATTTAACATTAACAAATACATCAATCGGATGGTATGGTAGTCATAACTACAATCTGCATATTTAGAAACTAAATTATAAAAGTATCTTTCTTATCGATGATTGCTAGCTTGCTGATGTCGAGCCATAGGCTACAATAAACATTTTCCATGTAGGAATACACACAAATGATAACTAATTAAATATCATACATCAGCAATAAAATGAGCAATTTTTTCATCGAGTTAAGAAGGCTCATTGTGAGATTTCAAATTTCAAAAATATTTTCCCCTCCCAGCAAAGAGCACTTCAGCCTTGCCAAGTTGGGTGCCAAATTTCTAGCAAAAGTTCGGACTGTCAGTCAAGGGAGTTGCCTCCATGAAATGTGGAAGGCCAGCAGTCACGTAGAGAGACACAAGTCAGACAGTGCAGGTGCAGTTGGACGTTTCATAGTAAAAACCTTTCCTTTTTTTCCTTTTAAATTTTCAGAGATTGGAAAAAATTTATGTTAAATCTCTTCTTTCCACATGACATTATATTTTTCAAATTGAACCTATACTTTTTGCAGCCAAAGAAGCTCCCATATCTAGAAACTTGTAATTTCCAATCTCTGAAAATTTTAAAGCATATAATTCAAAGAAAATCGCTCAAAAATCTGCCTTGCTGTGGCAAAAGATTATTATGCACATTAGGTTGTTGGGTTACGGACACATTTAGAGAACAACTTCCGCAATATTATTCACCAATAACCACCAAACCCTCCTAACACTGCAATCCGTTTGCTATGGATCACAATGCTAAGCATCTATGACATGGTCAACCGGCAAGAAGATTCTTACAGATTGATCAATGCATAAAAGAAAAAAAAAAAACTTCCAAGCGCGGTAGCGAATATGGGAACATTATGCCTACCTGAAGCCTGGAGAAGTCCTTTTAAGCCAAGCATCACTCCCTAATCCATCCATAAGTTCTAAACCCATTAACCAACTCAAGATCGCCACTGTGGAGGAAATATAGACTGAGAGCACTGACGTTTGCCAATTCTGATCAAAAAGCTCTCTTCACTGATATGTCAGAATTTCCAGACCCATCTATCTGTGTCACCTCTGTGGTGGACGGATTCACTCGGGCAACATGTCAGCTCCTCTCAGGTCATTGTGGACTCCTCGTTGTGGTTGCCCAGGGTATTTTGGACTTCATGACGGGTCTGAAGCCTTTGAATAGAGACTGTTGCATCAGTTACACTAGACAAATATATTGTCCTGTGATAAAGCTTCAAATGTTAGCCCAAATCAGAAACAATATTTTCAGTTGAAAGATCCCACAAATGACATTGGATTTATAATACATTTTCGACAAGAATTTTGATTTCTAATACCCAAATATGCATTGTGCTCAATTCTTAGAATTTTGTCTTGTTTCCAAGAGGAGATGATGATACAAGAAGATTCAATCGAGTTGGAATAGATGATAACTTGAAGTAGAAAAAGCAAACACAGATGGTACTGATTAGTCGACTTATAAGGTGTATAAGTCCACTAACATACAAGACCAGTCGACTATATAGTCGACTGGGCAAATACAGAGGTAGGAATAGAAAAGAAGCATTATATAGTAGTTGACTATATAGATTATAACTCGACTAATGGAAAAAATTAGTCGACTAATCATCATAATAAGTCGACTAATCGAGGCGTTTTCTAAAGTAGAATCAGTTTCCTTTTCTGGTAGAGTTGAATAGGATTCAGTTTTTATTCAATGGAGGTTTGTTTTTAAAGAGAAAAGGGTGTAGAATTCTTCTAGGTCAAGGAGATCAACTCCTAATAGGATTGATCAAGATTCTTCAAACATCCAATTGTCAACATCATCTCATAGTCCAAATAAGAGTTGTATTGTAAAATCTTATAAATAAAGGTTGTAACCTAAAATTTAGGTGGAGCAAAAGAGGAGCAAAAGAGTAGAAGATAACAATGTAAGGTCCTAAAAAGTCAAGAACGCCCTAAAAAATCAAGAAAGAGAGGAGTAAGGTGAAGATGCATAGAGAAAGGTATATTCTTGTAATCTAGTCGCACATTCAAGAGGAAGGTACTCTTGTGGGATTAAGAGAAAAGTTAAATCTCTTTGTATCAAGTTTATTAATAAACCTCTCTCTAGTTCTCTTCCAGTGGACGTAAACCAAGTTTGAGCCGTACCACGTTAAACTGTGTATTATTCTTGTATCTTTTAATATTC
This sequence comes from Agave tequilana, assembly GCA_038442645.1. Taxonomy (NCBI): domain Eukaryota; kingdom Viridiplantae; phylum Streptophyta; class Magnoliopsida; order Asparagales; family Asparagaceae; genus Agave; species Agave tequilana. Next base: position 156,537 of record JAVJIF010008681.1, read on the forward strand.
ATTTTGTGTGCTCGAGGTAATCGATCTCATGGCGTGCTTGTAATACCTCTATTTCGAAATACATGATTTAACAAATATATAATATTGTTTAATGTATAAATGTTGTATATTTTTATTATTTGTTATCTTATGTGATTTTTTCCTACTAATTGCCATTAACTACTATTATCAGTATTAATTATTTTAAATTGCTATTAGTATTGTAGTTACTAATATTATTATTATTATTGTTATATATTTATTTTCTTTTCCATTCCCAAGCTCACTCATTATTTCTTTCTTTCCTTTCCTTTCATTTTCCCAACATACCCACTCCTATTATCTCAATCTCCTTTTCAAGCCTAGAGGCCCAAAACACACTCCAACCCTATACATATAGGTTGACGTCTCCTTCTACCTCTCAAAAAAAAAACCCCCTAACTTATAACCTAGCCCCCGTCTTCTCCTTCTTCATGACTTTATCCTCTCCATCTCTCCATCAACCTCAACCTCCTCCGACGCACCGCCATCGAAGTTGAGCTCCGCCACGTGTGCCTTCCTTCTTTCCCGCGCGACCCGTCACCACCTGTGCCAAGCCACCCGATCACCCGTTGCTACCCCCTCTTCTCCATTAACACCATCACCTCCATCTCTCCTATCTCTGTCGTCGAGGCCGTGAACCTACCGCCCACCACTACATCCTTCTCCTTCATGCTCAACCAAGCACCCCCACCCTGGCTGCCTCTTCTTCTTCTTCAGCCACAACCGAGTGTTGCCCCCTTGCCCGGACTCCGCCGAGATCCGCGAGCTCCACTCCACGCACGACAGTAGCGCCCAGCCAGGCCTAGCCGGGTATCAAGGCCAGCGAGCTCCTCTTCGGTAGCCCAGTGCTCTGCCGCAAGCACCAGCCACGACAACCCGGATCCCCTCCCTTGCCACGCCACCACATCTTTTCTTTCTCCTCGCACAACCAACCCTGGGGCAGCCCTCCGTGCCGCGTGCATCATTGCCAACGCCCCTAGCTCGGATCCAGCTCTGGGATCTCCACCTACCCTCTGTCTTGGCCGAGCAACCCCCAAGCAAGGCAGCTACTGCCCCTGTACGTGAGTCCTTTCTTCTCTCTCTCCCTCTCTTTATATTCCTAAGTAGATAATGTAGTGGGTGTATTTATTGGATATGCATGTGTTTAATAATGTGTGGCTACTGTGCATGATATATATGTGTGTGTGTGTGTGTGTGTGTGTGTGTTAGTTGTGATTGAAATGTGTTTATATTAGTGTGGGTGTTTATAAGTATACGTGTGTGTGTTGTGTGCATGAGAATAGGTGTGTACACATATATATATACATGCATGTATATTAGTATATGTATATGTATGCGTGGATATATTTTATATATACACACACACACATATGGGTGTGTTGTTAATGTGTGCTGTGTGCTGTGTGTAGGCACAAGTATATTATATGTGTTTGGTTGCATGTTACAGTATTTCGGACTCGCTCGGGCGATCCGAACTTGGTATGAGAGATTCGGAGTTATGCCGTTGTGGACCCAATACACAGGCGATTCAAAGACCGATCCATGAAATGATTCGTAGATCAGTACTGATTTATGTAGTGAAGACCAAACCGCGATTCAATTCCAAAACCGCGTCATTTCATGTGAGTGTTTATTCTTATGTCATTTTCATCTTTACCGTTATTGTGTTTTATTCGTATTATTTCATGTGACTTTATATTATATTTTACCAGTTTGACTTGTTGTATCACTTCATGTGGCATTTGTGATTGTTCACCTTATTTGTGTAATTGATATGAGCTTGTATCAGTGTCATTTCATGTGTCTGTAGTTCGTCGTTGTTGGCTTAGACCTAGTATTGATATACCATAGGCTGGACTTGACCTTGTAACTGATATAGCTGTGATAAATCCTAGAATAAATATATATATTGATTTTGAGGTTGATGGATCCTTGAAAGAGGCTAGAGAACTATACTATGTGAAGTGATTTTCAGTCATATTATTTGGTGACATATCTTGATGATAACGAGTGTAATATCTGAAATCACCTAGAGGGGGTGAATAGGTGACTAGCTAATCTAATGGTCAATTAATGCGGAATAAAAACTATTTATACAAACTAAAAATTATTATGCGCAACACATCAAGTATAATCTAAGAGTGTAGCCGAATTTTCCGTGAAGAGCTCTGGACTATCTCCTCAAGATTCCTCTAGATAAGAGTTGAGGTGCCGCTATGACTCTCTTGGTTGCATACAAGTGTGATTAAACAATCCCCAAGCATATATCAATTTAAGCACAAATATATATCAAGCATATAAAGATGAAAGCAATATAAGCATGCAAGATATAAATACAAGTGAGAGATAGAGAGAGCAATCACAAATACAGGAGAATTATTTCGAGGTTCGAGCATACTTGCTCGACGTCCCCACCTTCAACACTATGAATGATTTCCACTAGAAAACGATCCCACCGGCTCACTCGGTGCCGCAACACCTACAAGGAATTCGCACTAGAACTCTTGGACTCACTAATCCCCTCACTTGTTCCACAAGAACAAACACACACAAGCACGCAAGCTTGCCAAGCCCGCACCTCTACACCGAGTTCTCACTAGAACCCGAAACAACGCGAACCCGCAAGTCCGCCTCCTCAAATACAAGAATAGAACTCTTGGTGATCTAAACACTTTGACCACCTAAAAATAATCTCACAACAACTCTCCTATAGGATGGATTTATCAATGGAAAGCTCAAGTATGTGTGAGAAAAATAAGGATTTATGTGGTGGTGAAAAACTCAAGAAAATCACTTTTGAAAACTCTTGATAAACTCTTCTTTTGATTTGAAAATATAGGCTCTAAAACTTGTGGAGAAAACCACTAAAATAGGTATGCAAGACTAGCCAAAAAACTCTCTTCAAATCTTGTAGAAAACAGCCCAAGGGAGCCCCAATTTATAGGCTAACAAAACTAGCCGTTGGGGTCCAAATCAGCAGTTCAGACTGCTGTCGGTCGACCGCCCAGTCGACCGCCAACGGTCGAATTTCCGACCGTTGAGCCACCGGTCGACTGGAGCCTGGATACAGAGAGCAGACACTCTCTGTCGGTCGTTCACCGGGTCGACCGGGGCTGTTTCTAGATAGCAGAGCTCTCTGGCGATCGACCGGGTCGGTCGACCGGCCCTCCAGCCAAACAAGGCGTGCACGTTTTGTGCACGTCGGTTGACCGCCCGGTCGACTGACCTCTAACTCGGTCGACCGTACAGTCGACTGGCAGAAGGCCAGAAATAACAATTTTAGGGATTAAAAACTTGGCTTTTTTATCTTCAATAAAATCCCATAAAATCTCTAAAAATCTACAAAAATAATTTTAGTATTATACTTTGATATACAAACATGTTTGAGTAAAAATCAAAACATGTTACAAACATTTTGAACTACTCTTGTGACTTAAAAATTTTGGCTTAAACAAAATCTGTATTTTTTTTCAAATTGATGTGGTCTTGATGCACAAGCTCTTAAATCAAACCGTGTTAACTCCAAAACTTGACTTTAAATCTTTTGTTGAAGCTACGCAGCTACTAAGATCTTGATCACAAATCTGAGACTAAATAAACATAATATCATTAGTACCATAATTACATGAGTTGATCATCATCAAAACTAGAATGATAGGCCTTTGGGCCAACAATCTCCCCCTTTTTGATGATGACAAAACTCATGGAGTTATATATGCATAGATTAAAGTAAAGCTTCGAATAAGCTCCCCCTTAACTCATGCATAACAATAAATAAATAAATATGCAATGAAAGCTCATAAACATGTATGCAAATACAAGGAGATAAACAAGCCAATCAAGCATAAAACTCATCAAATTCTTTTTCTCCTATTTGCAAAACAAAATATATATGCATAAACAAAAATTCTTCTCCCCCTTTATGAGTAAAGTAAGGAAAACATGCATATATACTAAAATACTTCTCCCCTTTTGTCAATCATCAACAAAGGGTTAAAGTAAACACAAAAATAATGTTCTCCATCTCAAAGAGGTGAACTCAAATCAATTAATAAAGAGTTATATGTGATATACATTCATGAAGAGGAAGACGCTAAGTTAACTTCCCTACATACATGCATTACATGAAGAAGGGATGACAAGCCCTAATTCACATAACACATAATATGTAATGCATAAGAGGAGATGTGAAGCTCCGACTACACACGTGTACCACATAAAGAAGAGTTGTCAAGCTCCTCAATATAAGATACACTCAACATGAATCTATATGTAGAAGAGATGTTAAGCTCCCCTTGCATATAGGCAATACACATCAAAACATCTTTAATTTTCTCAATAAAATAAATTTTGAGATATCTTAGTAAATCAAATTTTAAGATATCAATTGTAAATTAACATTACAAATTTTGAATTTTAATTGTAATTGAAACTTTTTATCAATTGAAATAACAATGAAATTTTGATACAAATTGTAATCTTAATACCAATGAAAGAAAGTATTTTATATTTTGATACCAATATAAATTTTCATGGATACCAATTGAAATAAATAGATCAATAGATACCAATTGAAACATATTGTACATTTTGATATCAATAAAAATACTAATTGTAAAAGAAATACCAATTGAAGATAATGTAATCATAAACTTGTAAAAAAAATATCAATTGAGAAATCAATTGAAAAATTAAGATTTGAAGTAAGCTTAGCATAAACAAACTTTATGCTTTAGACATGTAAATATCTTGAGAATCAAGTATAAATATATATGATTTGTTGGTGCTTGATTTTCAAAACATATATATGTATGGAAAAGACAATATCAATAGGAATTGATATTATGGAAATTATGAAGCATACATATATAGAAATAAAATATGAGTATATACAAAAAGAATATCAATTGAGATACCAATTGAAAATAACAATGTAAATCAAGTATATAACTCATAATTACCACCCTTTTTATGCACAAGATAAAAGATTTTCAATAAAGCCTACAAGGCATACTCGCCCATCCGTCCACCCATAACGGTGTTGGTAGGGGTTTTCGAAAATGATTTTGAACGTATTTTTATAGTGAAAATCACTACCCGATGAAGAATAATAACTAGTTAAAATAATTTTTAAAAACTAGTTAAAAATCCTTCAAAATATGAAACCAAATCATGAAACATACTAAATACATAAAGTTGTCACTCAAGATCTATAAAGCTCAAAAATAATCATGAAACAAATCATGAATAAACAAATAAAGTGTGAGTGTACAAAAATCATGTAATTAACATTTTTCATGAAGCTAATCAATAAAGCTCAAAACAAACATGAATATCATTTTATCAAACAAAAATCATGAAAATTCATTTTTCAATTAAAGATGAAAAACATAAAAATTTATTTTTCATCTTAAAACAAACTTCTAGGCATATGTATGTTTTTATTCAAAACTAACAATATGCATACATATCCCAAACATAAAAAGAGTCCATAAAGTAAATTGCATGAAGGCAAATGACTCAAGGGGCATACATGTATATTTATTAGTTTTGACTAAAAATACCATATACATGAAGTAAAACATGAAAATGCGCAAAACAAGTGTAAATGAGAAAATCATCAAAACTAGGCATGTGCATATAGTGAGTACAAATGAGCAATGAAGTACAAACATATATAAATCAAATGTTGCTCACTACTTGTACACGTATATGTCCAAGTTTTAATAAAAAATACATTTAAACTAGTATTTACTACATAAAGCACAAATATAAAACATGAACATGCTAAAAATTATCATCAATAAAAAGCATGTAAACTAAACTTAGGAGTTGTAGAGATAGTTACCAAACCAAAGAACTATACTCCAAATCTCCAAGACATGGTGGTTGTCCCATCAAACCTCCTTGATAGCGGTGCATTAATACATGTGTCCATCAAGTCCATACATCCACTACCAAGGCACCATCCCTCTCACATTTTGTGAGAGCCCGCACCTACATCAAATACAAAAGGTGGGGATTTTGGTACCCATTTTCTTTTGGGTCCTTGAGGGTTAGCATTGTAAGGAACCCAAACTTTCTTGTTATTAGCAAAATTAATATGATGTATCTTATCAAAACAAAACTTTACTAAATGGCCTTTGCGCCTTTGCGACCGCAATGTGTATAAGTGTACACTCTACTATGCACATGTGTATGAGGGTGATCGTGGCATGCAAAGTGTGCATATGCATGATGAGAGTGTTGTGCATGAACATGGGGAACTTGTTTCTTTGAAAACAAAGATTCCAATCTTTTATGATTAAATGTGCATGTGCTCAAAGTTGAGCTCAAACAATTAATCTTATTTTTCAAAAATTTAATTTCATTTTTATCAATACTAGCATGTAAAGCATGATCAACAATCTTTTTCTTTTTAGAAACATTAACTTTTTCTTTTTCAACAATTTTTCTTTTTAAAGAGTTGTTTTCAATTAAAGCAATCTCTTTTTGTTTTTCCACCAAAATAATCATATTTTTCAAAGTAGTGTTTCCTTCATAAAGATCATTCAATTTAGAAAGCAAGAAAACATTTTCATTTTTCAAATTTTCATTTTCTTTTGAAATGCATGCAACTTTATTTTGAAATGAATCTTTTTCTACCAAAATGGAATCAAATTTATTTTTCAATTTTTTATGATCCTTTTTGAGCATGTCATATTTTTCTAAGAGTTGTTGATAAAATGATGCTAGTTCATTATATGGTATATCAACATCCTCTTCTAACTTGGATTCGGTAGTTACCTCAAGGGGGTTATCCCCTTGGACCATGTAGCACACGTTGGAAGCGTCACTTCCAACATTCGAGTCGCTCCCCGCATAGTATTGTTCTTGTTCGCCGAGGGAGAGTATAGTATTCCAAACTACAAAAGCCGAATCAAGATTAGCAACCCTAGATAAATAATCATCATTTAGGGTAGATCTTAAAGCATGTAGGGCTTTTGCATTAGCCTCAATATTATTGCCATTTAAACAATATGAATCTCTAGTAGTGGCAAAATAAACATGAATACCTAGGGCTTTGAGGAATAAGGACATCTTAACCTTCCAAGTTTGGATGTTAAGAATGTCAAAAGTGGGAGGTGACATGAATTCCATGGTGTGTGTACAAATATTATGATTAGTTATAAATGAGGATCTTTAGCTCTAGGTTGTAAGACCCAAATCAAGAGCACTTGGCTCTGATACCAATTGTAAATCACCTAGAGGGGGGTGAATAGGTGATGAGCTAATCTAATGGTCAATTAATGCGGAATTAAAAACTTCTTAAACTAAACACCATGTATAACACAAGAGTGTAGCCGGATTCCCCGTGAAGAGCTCTGGACTAACTCCTCAAGATTCCTCTAAATAAGAGTTGAGGTGTCGTGTTGGCTCTCTTGGTTGAATACAAGTGTTAGCAAACAATCCCCAAGCATATAATAATGTGAGCACAAATATATATCTAGCATATAAAGATGAAAGCAATATAAGCATGCAAGATATAAACAAGTAAGAGAGAGAGAGAGCAATCGCAAACACGGGAGATTTGTTTCAAGGTTCGAGCACACTTGCTCTACGTCCCCGCCTTCAACACTATGAAGGATTTCCACTAAAATCGATCCCACCGGTTCACTTGGTGCCGCAACACCTATAAGGAGTTCCCACTAGAACTCTTGGACTCTCTAGTCCCAAACACACCGCAAGCCCACAAGCTCGCCGAGGCCGCACCTCAAACAATGAGTTCACACTAGAACCCGAAACAACGCGAACCCGCAAGTCCGCCTCCTCAAAGTACAGAGATGGAACTTTGGTGATCACAACACTTTGATCACCTAAAATCCTCTCACAATAAAGATCCCTATAGGTAGATAAAGCAATAGATAGCTCAAGTGTTGTGTGAGAAAACTAGGATTGAAATGGTGGAGGAAAACACAAGAAATCACTTTGAAAACTCTTGATAAACTCTCCTTTTGAATGGAAGTATTTGTCTCAAATACAAGTGGAGAAAACCTCTTAAAAGAGTTGAAAAAATTGATACAAAACCACTTGAAAAATCTTAACTAAACCAGCCCCCAAAAGTCCCATTTTATAGGGTTAGAAAAAACTAGCCGTTGGGGCATTTTTCAGCCCTGGCGGCTGACGGTCGACCGGCCCGGTCGACCGCCAATGGTCAGATTTCTGACCGTTGGAGCCTCGGTCGATCGGCCTGGTCGACCGCTGCCTGGAACAGAGAACAAAGTTCTCTGCCGGTCGACTGGCCCGATCGACCGGGGCTTTCCAGAGAGCAGAAGCTCTCTGCGGTCGACCGGGTCGGTCGACCGGCCCTCCAGCCAAACTGGCGTGCACGTTCTGTGCACGTCGGTTGACCGTCCCGGTCAACCGACTCCAAGCTCGGTCGACCGGTCCGGTCGACCGGCAGAAGCCAGACATGACATTTTTGGGAAAAGAAAACTTGGTATTTTGACACAAATAAAATCCCATAAAATCACCAAAAATCTACAAAAATAGTTTCAATATTATACTTGGATAAACAAACATGTTTGAGCAAAATCAAGACATGTTACAAACAATTTGAACTATTTTTGTAACTTAGAAATTTTGGCTAAAAACAAAAACTGTATTTTTCCAAAATTATTTTTTCCAAAACTTCTCCAAATACAAAAACAAGATATTTTAAACACTTTGAAAGCATAGGGTGTATGAATATGATTCACTACACGTACATGACAAAATATCTATATTTTTGACATTAAGTACTAAACATGGTTTTGATTAAAGACATGTAAACTTTGAATACCAAAAACCAACCGGTATTTTCCAAAATGAAAACTCTTTTGTATTTTTTCAAAGTAAAAATTCTTTTATGAAAACACATATAAATTAAGAGTGTGTTTGTGTATATGGTATACTTGAGCAATCCACCAACTATTCTATCCTTTACATTTTAATCTAAAAATAAAATCTTATAAAAACAAACCTAGACACAAGTCTTCTTCTTGAAGTCTTCACTTGAAGTCTTCTCCTCTTCTTGACTTGGTCCAAACTCGATCCAAAGAGTTAGACTCCTCTTGAGTACTTGATGTGGTCTTGATGCACAAGCTCTTGAATCAAACCGTGTTAGCTCCAAAACTTGACTTTAAATCTTTTGTTGAAGCTACACACCTACTAAGATCTTGATCACAAATCTGAAACTAAATAAATACAAGATCATTAGTACCATAACTACATGAGTTGATCATCATCAAAACTAGAGTGATAGGCCTTTGGGCCAACAGTAGATTCCATATTTTCAGAGGAGATGCTGCCGAAATTTTAAAATTTTTCTGAATAATTGAGTGTAAAAGTTTATGATTATGATAATTGAGGTGATTAAAAACTGAGATCGTTACACTGCTCAAGTTTATGATTCACTTAGGATATGTGAATGTCCTGCTTACTACCATATTAAGGAAGACAAGTTGAATCCGAGAGCAGAGATAGATGTGTTTTTATGGTTTAAAAGAGGAGTTAAAGGCGACAAGATATATATGGGGCTTAAAAGCCAAGAAGACAATTTTGAGTAGAGATGTCACATTTGATGACCAACTCTCAGCAAGTGAAGAGTAAGAAGATCACAAAGGTATCGCAGCAGGTGGAGAGTGATGCTACTCTACAAACTCCAGATAGTTTAGTACCGTTCGAGATGCCACCGACAGTGACACGAGACGAGAAGCATGTAGCCGATAAGGATACTGAAGATACTGAGAATCAAAGATATGTTATTGGTTAGGTCCAAGATTCTGTTACAGCTGGACGAGGAGAAGAAGCCTATAAAAGCCTGCATGGCTCACTGCAAATATATATGCACTCCTGGTTATTGAAGATGTTATTCCATCTACATATAGAGAAACAAAAATCAGTTCTGAGTCAGAGATGTGGAAGGAAGCTAGGTTGGAAGAGAGGACTCTCTTCATAAGAACGACACTTGAGAATTGTCAGAATTGCCAAGAGGAAGAAGGCTATTGGTTGCAGGTGAGTGTATACTAAAAAAGCAATGATCTCAAGATGGAGCTACTATTCGCTGCAAGGCCAGGTTGTTAGCGAAAGGTGATGCACAATAGAAGGCATTGACTACAGTGAGGTAGTCTCAACCGTTGTTAAACACTCTTTGATTCAGATATCGTTGGCATCAGTGGCACAATATGACTTGAAGCTGGATCAGCTTGATGTGAAAAACTGCTTTTCTCCATAGTGATCTTGATGAGGAGAACTTTATGACTTAGCTGGTGGGATTCAAAGCTGCAATATCCCTCTCCTAGATAGTCACCCAGGTACGAGATAGGATTTGTGTTCCTAAATTTTTTTTTTTTTAGAGTTGGTTCCCATTTGATGATTTTCTCAGCTAAATTCTCAAATAATTCCCACCTTCGATTTTCATCCTTTTACAAGAATCCCCCTTAGCGCATGATTTCTAAGAGAGTCTTAATTTGATAATCTAAATCATCATAAAGAATTTGGCATTGCCGCCACTTTTTTATGTCATGATGAGGGCATTAGGCAAAGAGATAATTGAAACGTTCAAATTACCTCTAAAAAGGTTCACTTGGTTCTTACTTAAACTGCATTATGTTCTTCCTAATGAGGGCGATTTTATGGATATGGCAGAATTTCTTCAGGAAAATCTTAACAAAAGCATCTCACGATGTGACAAAATCAACCACTAAACTGTAGAGCCATTTCTTGGTTAGCCCTTGAAGGAGAAAGGAATGAAATATAACCTAACAATATCGTCTCCGAGCTAGGGTATTCTCATCATGATACATACTTCCTCAAATTCTTTTATGAAGAAGTAAGCATCCTCGGACTCTAGACCATTAAATTTTGGAAAGGTATTGATATATTGAGGCTTAAACTCAAAGTTCATGCCACTGGCTTCGGGAACCCGAATGCAAGATGGGAGAAATGTTCTAATGGGGAAGAACCTATCCTACAGAGATAAAGTTTGGGCCACGATAGGATCTGGATTAGGCAGTGTAGTGGATGTGTGCGAGGTGTTCCTGACTAATCGAGATGAAGTTGGGTCCCCTTGACCACACTTACATAAACGTTCACACCACAAAAAAGGTCACACAACAAACAAAGAAAAATGTCAATCACGCCTAGACTAAGGTAACCCTGAACCAGGACAACTCCTAGCTGGGTGACTGTCCAGGAGAGGGATATTGCAGTAATCGGACTACATGCTAATCGGTCAAGTAGGGGTCAGATTCAGAGGGCGGTATCCATGCCTGAGCAACGGCCTAATTATACCAAACCACTGATCTTCGAGATTTTAACTCTTAATCCCCACTCTTTAGACACCGATTTTTCATGAGTCAAATTCTAACAGTTTCCTCCCGGTTCTAATAGTTTCCTCCCAATGTCATTCTCGTATTGAGTTCGAGATGTCCCTAGGGCCAACATCTATTTCAGTTTTAATTAGACTTGGGTGGTGAGTGCAGTGGAGATTGTTTTTGGGCTATGGAAGGGTAATGACTCCCCTACCTTATCTTATTTATCAGGTTATGCCCTTAAGTCATTTTTTGTGCAATGTGTTCAAATATTTAGCAAAAAATAAACACTAAAGGCAATGTTAATCACTCAAGTATTTTTCCTATACTAAATGGATGCAAACATATCTAACTCTAGTACTCTTCAACAGTACTGAAATAAATAGAATTAGACGAATACCTAGATGCAAGTCTAATTGTTTTTAAATAATTTTCAAACACTCGTTTACTGTTGAGTTAGAAAAGTGAGCAGATTCAAATAACCAGGAATATTATAGTAGCAGAAGAATACTTTTAGCAATTCAGCAACCGCTGCACAAAACCAAGTGAGTAGTTCAAATAGAAAGCTACGGAATCGGGCTTTAACCGCGAAAATGTGACTTTTCTAGAGCTTCCTGGGCTATGCTTTCAAGAGCAGAGGCACAAGTCAATTGTGTGTGTTCTGCAGCAATTAATTTCCTGAGATTTGTTCCTGCACACAAAAACAGAGAAGCAAATTGTTAGTCCTTGAAAATACCATTCCCACCCTGGTAACGGCGCCAAAATTTATCGTGAAAAAACCGAGATATTGAAATATGTTATCTGAAATCAGAAATATTTCTCTGGCTTCTCGCAATTTAACCCCTATAGCAAGTGACTTTGCAGGTCGTGATCTACAAGGAGGGATGCTAAGAAGCTTTTCAGTATATTTCTCAAAGCAACTTTCTTCTCTGCTTCAAAAACAAAATAAAAAGAGAGAAAAGAGATTAGTATTTGTTGGTTGTTTTGAAAGTTGGTTTTGGAATGAAGAGAAAGAAAACAAGAAAGTTTAAAAGATGGTAAAGAAGAAAGCTAGGGTTTGAAGAATGGTTAAAAACACGGGAGAAGAAAACAAGTTTAAAGAAAACCAAAAAAACAAATTTAAAGAAAACCAAAAAGAATCGAGTAGAAGAAATAAAACAAAAATGAGGAACTAATATTAAAAAGTTTGATTTTGAAGAGGAGAAAACTCTAAGCTCACTTATTATCTATCATCACTAACTTACTGACCTTTGAAGAATATGTCCCTCATTTTGGATCATTGGCAAGAGCATCACCTTTTAATTTGCAAGAGCATCAAGTAAAACAATAAGATGGTGATAAAGATTCCTACTTGTATCAACACTTCATCAAAAGTAAACAATAACCTATCAAGCATAGAATAAAAACAAAAATTGACGAGTGTTAGATTAGCAAGTAATAAGTTAGCACCGATCTTCATGTGCCTTCAAGAACACTCACAAAATGACAAGTCTTAAATTTAGGCATACATATGATTCAAGTGGGTTCACGATATCAATATAAAGTTAGAGTTAGTGGCAATGAAGATTAGTGAGCCATGACAAAGAGTTAGTTCATCATATTTGAATAAAAGAAAATAGACAAATAAGTAATTGAAAGAAGCATTTTGAAATGAAATAACTCCAGAAGAGATTGAAGAAAATGTTGATCCTTGTATTCAGTTGTCATCCTCTTATACAGAATCTCTCTCACAATTTTTCTGGATCTAAACTAAAAGAAAGAAAATTACAACAAAAATTAAAGAAATTCCTAACTTCTACTCTCTGAAAATGCCTCTGCCTCTTACTCTGATAGGGTATTTATATGAGAACACTAATGTATCTATCGAATCACAGCCCCACGCCAAAACTCTGGGTCAACAACCACGTGTTGGCCGCGTTTCCGCAGCAACGACGTGGCCATTGACCTCGCGCTTTCAGATTCCAAATTTGCTCGTTCAAATGTTTCACGATTTTATTTCAGACATAGGTTTTAGTTGTCGGGTCTGCAAAGAATTTGTATAGGTTTCTTTGATCTAAACAATTAATCCCTCAAAAAAATCCAAATTATTTGGGCTTTTTGGTTCGTTTCTTCTTCTTCACCATTAATTTAAATATCTGCATACCATTAGACGAGAAAAAGGTTAAATAGCCAAGTTTTATATAAATTAAGTGTGGAACTATGATACAAAATATGCAAATATGAGACTAATCACATGCTTACCAAGGTGGTTCCGGGAGTTAAGTCCAACCATTGTAAGAAGTTACTCCACATCCTTCCAGTTGCTTGAGTTCGGTGGAGCTCGTTTGGATGAAACTACATATTGCGATTCTCTCTCCCTCCTCTCCTCTCTCCTTTCATCATGGTCAACGCTCATTTGTCGGAATTTTTAGTGGGAGTTAGCTTCATTTGTCACAAGAGGAGATCTAGTATTAGTGTTCGATTAAACTAATTCAGACACCCACTTGACTTTTGCTGTTCTCTGTCTTTATTTTCTTCTTTCTATTAGTTAAATTTGTAAAAATCAAACAAAAATCTTCTTCACTCTGGTTGGTTGTAAGAATTGTTAGCAAAACAGGAACGGCAAAAGAGGAAAAAAAAAAAAAATGCAGAATGAGAGAGATTAGTGTTTAGTATGAGTGAGTGTAAGAGAAACGTATCCTAAAAAGAGACAATAATTCAAATGAATAGTTACTAATTGTGCTTAGAATGACTGAGTTCTAGAAAGAGAAATATAAAGAGAAGCCTTACATGTGTTAAATTTTACGAACTGCTCGGTTAATTTATACATAATCGAGAAGGATATTTTGCAGTAATAAAATAAAAAATTTTTATTTTTATTTTTTCACTCAGTTTAGATATTTAATGAATGGCTAAGTGTTTTCTACCAAGTTTTATGACTAACTAACATCTAATATTAAAAAAAAATGATATTAATAATTCTTAATGATATGTCAAATTATTTTTTAAAACAGAAATAAAAATATGAGCTATTTTTGTTAAGCTATAAGTGGAATCAAGAAATAATACATATAACAGAATAATATTTATTATATAGGAACCCACTTTCTCTTTCTTTATTCTATTTAAGTCCAAACGATATAACTGAGATTCTTTGTGATTACAATCACTCAACACTGCACCACTTGTAACAACAGAAATACTTGCAGCTAAGAAAACAGGAAACGTTTCCATACGGATTCATTTCTTTTTCCTTCTCTCTTTTTTGGTACAAGAAGAATGTACTTGGAGGAGAATTAAACAAACTTGCTTATTTTCAGTTCAATAATGCACATATTTTCACTTCACTTTTCAAGTTACTTTTTAGGAGAGTTGAATACCTGAGTTTAGACAAGTCTACCTTCTGCAGATACTTTACAAAGGCCTTACCAATCCAAGGTCACTTCATTGACATAAGCTCCCACTCCCTGAAAGTTTTAAATGATGCGTTCAGTCATGTGCAGCTCAGTTTCGGCATAAATTGACTCAACTGCACCTTTACAGTTCAGTTTGTCTCCGAAAATGTTACAAACTGACATCAATTTGAGAAATCACACCTTTCAGGTTGAGGTTGTTCTTGCCTAATTGGTTATAGGCGGTAAATTGATGCTTACAGCCAGGTGCAAGAGAGAACAGTTGAAACATGAAAGCACAAGCCTCCTTTCACATCGTTCCATGATTCAGGTCCCTGCATGAACAAATAGATTAGCATGAACCACTGACTACCTCCTTTTTCATTCATGTTTGATTCCAGAAATCTACTTCAGTTCAGTTCCTTTTCCATTTCTTAAGCTGACACCAAAAAAAGAAAAAGGTGTACAAGCTGAAAGTGC
Organism: Agave tequilana; assembly: GCA_038442645.1. Taxonomy (NCBI): domain Eukaryota; kingdom Viridiplantae; phylum Streptophyta; class Magnoliopsida; order Asparagales; family Asparagaceae; genus Agave; species Agave tequilana. The sequence continues at coordinate 171,742 of JAVJIF010008681.1, forward strand.
TGCATATTGAAGCCATCGATTTTCTAAATTCTCAGTAATTCATTGTCAGACTAAAATGTAGGAAATATAAGCTTACATTTGTTCACTAATTACTAGGCTTTACATATTGATATTAACTGCGGCCATTACATCCCTCGGTACTTGCTTAAAATGTCAATGTATGATGATCAACTCCCTGGGAGTCCCTTCTCGGATTGGTCAATGTATGATGATCAACTCCCTGGGAGTCCCTTCTCGGATTGCTTGTGTTGCCCCACCACCCCCCCCCCCCCCCCCCCCCCCCCAACCCCCTCTGCCCCGAAAAAAAAAAACCACCAAAGACAAAAGAAAAGTTCAGCAAGTACCTCTTTGGAAGGAGTGGCATCCAGAAGAATAAGAACATCACGGGGATTATGAGCTTCACTTTGATGATTGCTCGTGCAGTATGAAACCATGATAAGGCTTTGGGCCATACGGACCTGGTCAGAATTCCCGGATATGATCACTGTTCCTTCTACTGAGCCATGTTTGGGATCAAAGATTGTGACTTCAGCACCAGATATCTAAAAATTGAATAAACAATAACCAAGACGAGTCAGAAGATCACTGTGGTTCAAAGCCTACAGTTGCCATTCCGGAAATGTAAAGGACATGCAATGTATAGGACACTAAAATCGTGTCAAGAAAAGTTTTTTCTCACAAACAGGTTCAATAAGCTGGACAGCAATAAACAGCCTAAAAGGCTGGAACCATAATAATGAATTATAATTGAAATAAATCATAATCCTGATGCGTTGTCCAACTGCTTGAGGTTAACTGGTTAACTTTCTAAATTCTTCTGAACCAATCACCTATCACAATTGGTCCTACTACAGGCTAATACCCCGGACTAGATCAATACAACTTTGTTAAGCAATTTTTAAAACAATTGCAACTTCTCCAAAAGAATGGCGGAAAGTTGATTTAGGGGTGAGCATCATTCAGGCGAAACCAAAAAAACTGACCGAACGACAATTAAAATCGATTCGGTTTTAAAAAAAAATTCAGTTGGTTCGGCTCCAAGTCTTGCAAAATATCAGTTTAGTAAACTGATTGAAAAACTGAAATTGTAAAAGAATAGGTTTTTTATAAAATACCACATCTCTCTCTCTCTCTCTCTCTCTCTCACACACACACACACACAACACACACACACACACACACACTCTCTCTCTCTCTCTCTCTCTCTCTCTCTCTTACACTTTTTTTTTTTTTGGGGGGGGTTCTCTTTTCAGTCTTAAAAAACAAACAAAACCAACCAAAAAGAAAAGACAGCTTCTCCCCCTTCACATCTCTTTTCTTGCCCTCAAAACCAAAACCCATAAAACCCTAGCTCGCCGCCGTGAAGCCCATCATCATCGTGCAGCCCTTTGAGGAGTTTGAATCTGAATTCCACAATTTATTTTAAAACTCACAGTTTTTTCTTACAAATTATTCTGGTTTTGATCCTTGTTTTCTCCCCCCTTAAAACCAAGATCCATATTTCTCTCCTTACTTAAAACAGAGATCCCCGTTTCTCTCCTCAAAAACCATTGCTCAAAACTGAAACTGAACCGAAATTTCAGTCCCATTTCGCTTCGATTTTACACTTAATCTAGTGTGATGTGGTTTCAGAAAAATTGGCAGAAGCCGCACTGAACCAACCAATGCGCACCCTTAGTTGATGTGCATCTTAAACTGTGCATCTTAAACTACTATTTTTTACACAGTCAAGCTGTGAGGCGTGATTTAAAAATCTTGGTATAAGTGTTCGTACCAGTCAATGGTTTATACTTTACAGCATCAGTATCATTAATATCAACAATCTCTACCATCAATATCGAGAATATTGGCGCATATTATAACATCGTGGGTACCTCAAAACCCGGTGTGATATTGACAAATACAATACGAATGTCGGCTGATATTTGAAACCTTGTTGGGACCTATAGGTGTTCAGACCTGTGTGGGAGTCTAAGTTGATCCAAGCATAGATTAGTTTTTAGTAGGATTGGTGGGATCTGCTCTATAAAATATTTGAATTTAGGGGTTTTTCAATATTAGTCCCTTAAATTACTCATATTTCAATATTAGTCCCTCAAATCTTCATATTTCTTATCAGATCCTCCAGACCTTCTAAGTTATGTAAAATTAGGACAATTTACATAATTTTATTTAATTTTAACTCTAGACCCTGATTAAGAGCTACCAGGATAGTTAAATGACCTAATACACCTAAGCTTGAAGATTTGGGGGGCTTGGGACTTGGGTTGATGAGAGGGTAATGGAGTCATGGGATTGGGTTTGAGTTTGGTGGGAAAAATAAATGGAGTTAGTGTCAGAAAGATGGTAGATAAGAGGGTTATAATAGTCATAATAATTGGCTACGTTAAGAGTTAATGGAATATTCCATAAGTTTATGAATAAAGTTAACCAATATCCTAATTCTACATAACTTAAAAGATTTGGGGGACCTAATAGAAAATACAAAGATCTGAGGGACTAATAATGAAATATGAGTAATTTAAGGGATTAATATTGAAAAAAAGCCCTTGAATTTAAATGTAAGGCCCAAAAATTATATATATATATATATATATATATATATATATATATAATATATATATAGAGAGAGAGAGAGAAGAGAGAGAGAGAGAGAGAGAGAGTTAAGCTAGGCCAGTATTGATAGTAATTAGGATGCAAATACTGTCACCCCAAATTTAAAATGGGCAACCCTACTAGAAAATTTATACCTTTAAATAGGGTCTAATACTCATTAACTATCTAAAAAATAAATTTTGATAACTTCCGCCGTGTCTTACCTACAAATCAACACGCGCCGTGTCTTACCTACAAATTAAGTGTTGACAAATCAACATTTTAAATTCAACGTAAAATTAATTAATTTTTCCCCACCAGATGCACGAGTATAATACATCAAAATTTCTCTAAATTTTGTTTGTATAGATAGTTAATGGGTTACTCAATCACATCTAGCAGTGTAAATTTTTCCATTAGGGTTGTCCATTTTCATATTTGGGGTGATAGTATTTGTATCCCAGATACTATCGATAGTAGCCTAGCTCATATATATATATATATATATATATATATATATATATATATATATATATATATATATATATATATATAATATGAATGACCGGGTGAGTGTCAACTCATGTATCGTATAACTTTAAAATCGGTTCTTGAAAGATTTACAGGTTGGCACCATATCTGTGCCACCAGTCATAGAATCATGTTGGTACTCCCTTATGAAGGGCAGCAAGACATAGTTTTATAAACAATGTGTGTTCTATCTTGGGATTCTCATAAAAATGTCTGATAAAAAGCTGACACATAATCTCAATAATTAAAACTATTAGTTTCATTTCATGCTTTGCTTATTGGCAATGCTATGTGAGTATTGAATCTCCAATCTTTAGGTGACAATACTGTCTTAATGATACACTAACTAAAAGCAGGAGGCAAACTGACATTAGAATTTGAATGGAAGTGTTCTATAGTAATATCCTTTGTTACTAACAAAGACTGCATCCAATGTCTAGGTTTATTTACCAGACTAGGGTAGAAAGAGTTGTCCAAATATTTATGCCTCAATTTTTCTACCTCGCTCATTAGATGTATATCTTCTTGTTCAATATGAACAATAAAATCAGATAATAAGTCATCTTATAGGATTGTTGTTGCTCCCTTGAGAAATTTGAGAAGAACCATTTATGAAATAGTTCATTATATTGGCACTGAAATTTTTTATTAAGGAATTTTCTCATTTTACTATTGTGGCTAAAATCAATAAAATATCTTTTAAATATGAAAGCTCATTTCAGAGCAAGGGACATATTATCCCTCTGCTCATACACTAGATGGGGTATGTTTGAATCAGATATTTTAATGGCTTGAACCTCTGATTCTTTTATAGGAGTTGATCTGGACATAGATCTCCTCAAAGTACTAATAATATCAGTCAACTTTATTGACCTTGATGGATTAAAAGTGACTTCTACTTCTCCATCAGCCGTCGACACAATTTGGTCAATTTCTTGGTTAATAACCGGCTTCGACTGAATTGCGTTAAGTATTACCCAACTTTCAAGAAAATTAATTCATCCCATTTTATGTGTCTATTTACAACATGAGATGATAATATGTTTGTAACACCAAGTTATTAAATCCCAATTTAATATTCTAATTTGGATTAATAAGATTAAACAGAATAATTAGAGATGACTTAATTTATTAGTGTGAGATTCCGAAAATTCTGGGAAAATTTGGAAGTGGAATAAATTGGGATAATTGAATATATATGTTACGTATGTTTATACGAATGCAATCATCCTTGTATGATATATGTATATATAGTTTTACACAAAATTATGTATGTAAATATATGTATTAAGTTGATGTATGAGTATATTGTATAAATATAAGGAAATAAAAATCAAATAAAATCTTATTATCATAATTTTATATTTTGTGGTTTAGTGGGAGGGGATAGGTATGCATGAGATGGGTTGATGTACGGTGAGGATCTTTCTTGGATAATGTGTGTAGGTGGCATGATAAGAGAAAAGGAGAGGGATTATAAAAGGGGTAATATATATGTGTAGGGTAATTTATACAAAAGTTACTAATTATCACTTTATCTCTTCCTCAACACACATTTACACTGAATTCTCACCAAGCTTCTCACAAATTCCCTCAGAGATTCTCACACAAAACTCACCAAAATTTTCTCACAATTTCCTCCCCAAATTCCCCTCAAGATCACTCTCCTCTCTTCCCCTCCTCTCCTTTCCTTCTTGGGATCTGACTTGCCAGCAAAGGCCACAGGATCAGGCGGCCCACAACGAGAAGCCAGGGGGCAGGCAGCGACCTTACGCGCCGGCGACTGCCGACTGCATTGACTCTAGACCCCCCCACTTCTCTCTTTCTTCTCCTCCTTGTTCCTATCCCCCTTGGGCTCGGCCAGCAGCAAGGAGGGCAGTAGCGCACGAGCAGCGCCGGGCACGGCGACGGCCATTGAGGGGTCGTCATGGTGAGTGGGTCTTCTTTCTCTTAAAACCAAAGCCCTCCCATTTAATCTCCTATTTTTCTTCAAAATTTGTTCATGGCTATTACTGTTATTGGTTATGTTGTATTGAATTGAAGATCAGAATTTCATCTTGGCTTGGAATTTAGTTTACCATCGGTTGGTTCTTGGATTTTTTTTAACATGTGAATGTTATTAATTTAGAGGTGATATATGGTAGTGGTTGGATGATGAAAATAGGAAATGAGTTTTGTTATCCTTGTTTGTAGAAACTGAGGTCACAAGAAAAGTCAAATCTTGGTCGGGATATTGCTCATTCTGTTATATGTATATAGCTTAGGGTTACTCAAATAAGTGAGTTACATGAGTACTGAAACCTTTTTTCTTTACTTCATAAACATTAATGGTAGTTCCATAAAAATTATGTTTCTTCAATAGCCCAACACAATACATTTACAATGAAGCCTATAAGAGATTGTGTTGCATCTTGCATGCCTTTGCCATTACCTAATTGTTGGTTCTTATTAAACCATTATTTGTCTGCTAGTGGCTCTTATATCTTCCTTGCAAATCGTGCTTGATGTTCTTTTGCGTTGATGTCTGATATCTTAGGCTTAGAAGATAGCTGTGAAGATTATCCACTTCGATTAATTAGCCACTAAGTTATGCTATTCTTTGTAACTATTTATAAGAGTAACACGATGTGAACCACATTCTTCAAATTATGGAAATCTGTGTAGTAGTAAGCAATTGAGAGTAATTGCTGCTGGGGTAACGGGAGAGATGAAGCTTAAACTTCTGCTACTTATGTATTGCTTCCTTCTCCTTGTAGGGCCTGTTTGGTTAAGGGTGGAAGTGAGGAAGTGAGAAATTGAGGAAGTAGTAATAATTCCTTTGAAAATTGGGAATTGGTTAGTAAGTTTTTCGGTGTTTGGATGTTGTTGGGAAGTGTGGTTTGAAAAATATTTTGTCTTTTCCGGTGTTTGGATGGTAATGTGAAAGTGGAAGTGGAAAAGTTGACCACAAAGTTGACCGTAAAATAATATTAAAATAAAAATTAATTAAGAAAAATAAAAAATAGACTATAAATAGAATGCAAGTGAGATTTACATGATCAAAAAAATAACTGTTTTGTGCTACAATTTATTACAAATGTGATTTACATGACCACAAAATTAACTGTAGCACTCTGAAAGTGAGGAAATGGTTGTGTAAAAGAGAAAAGATAAAAGGAAAAGAGGTTTTCTTATTTTCCTTTTCCGGTGTTTGGATAAATAGGGAAGTGAGCAATTATACTTCCCTATTTCCTTACTTCCGCCCACTTCCTTGCAACCAAACAGCCCCGTAGAGAAAACATCACTAATTCATAATCATCTCCTATGAATGAAGAATATTGTAGAAGTGTAGGTGTCCTTTCTTTTGACTACTGCTATTGGTTCCTCACTTAAACTCAATTTGAGTAATTAGGTGATCAAGTACAAATAAGATTTCATACTCTAACTATAATCTACACTGCTAGTCCTTCATCACCAAAGCTGTAGGCGCTCAAAAATATACCTGAAGTACTTTCGGAGGTGGAGAAAGACTCGATTCCACACCCCTTTCTCTCCAGTTATGATTCGAGCACATTCTTAAGGAGTTAATATGAAAACTAAGAAATAAAATACCAGAGATCCTAGATAACTATTAGTAGTGCCGAAAACTCGACTCCGTCCAAATCTTCCAATTCAAATGACCACTTGAAGTGCATGGACCCAAGGTAAGGAATTGACCTAATAATAATTATTCATGTTAATATCTTATGATATCGCCTTATTGATCTTTCATGTGAATAGAATCATTGAAAGATTGTCAATTCATACAATATTGATGGTCATACCCCATATCCTATTATATTATATTAATTGATCCCTCTTAAAAGCAATACATAGAGTGATAACCATATCATTGAATGTTAGGGTTACCCACCAACTGGGATGCCATATACTAGTTTAGTTAACCGAAATTCTACTTCATGAAATGTTAATCCTTTGCGAGAGGTACAATGAAACCATGTTTGTAACTATCAACTTGCAAGTAAACTCTGGACTAAAAATAACTAGCCTAAGAACTGTGGAACGTGATCATCCCATTAGAAAGAGAACGAAACGAGTTTAATCTTATGTCCTTACTAATTGAACCAGTTACTTGGTGTAAACAAATTAGAACCTCGAATACATTGATGGGATTCCATTCCATCATCTAGTGCTTGCAAAGAATTCATAAAATATAAATATAACTGTAGTAAGATTACTAGGTAGCAATGGTTAAGGCAAGAGAATGTCGTATGAGTGTAAAAATGAAATAACCAAAACAATGAAGTTGTGTTACATGTAAGATTCACCAATTAGTGCAGAAAATCAGCTGGGGATAAAAACTATAAAAACTCTTATGTCATCTCTAAAAGAATATGTTGGAGTTATTCTTCACATCTCTCGATACGTAATTTCTTATTCTTGTCGAGGACTTGAGGCCCTTATTTGTCCACTTTGACAAGTTTTATCAAAATTTACTAAAAAAATCGAATTAGAACTTTGATTCTTGTGTGACTGTAAAGTGCAACGGAATTCTTTTGGCCTTGCTATGAGATTTATATTTTCAGACTTATTGACACCTCAATTGTGTTTCTTTTTGAAACAATTAGCCTTTCAATTCTCCAAACGATCAGTTACTTCAATTATCCAAATTAGTGAACTGCATTCGAATAAATTTGATTTATTTTATTACTTCAGCTTATGTGATAGCGTCAATTATAGTAATTGTCCATGATTTCAAATCTAATTACCTTAAGGGTTGGTGAGTGAACTAGAACTCCTAACTTAATTAAGCATGAATAGTAAGTAGAATTGGACTTGAACTTAGATATAATTAATTGCTATCGATAACCACCAATATACGATAATTATGCGTGCATAGATTAAATAGTGAACTTGGTGATGTAGTTAACTATAATAACATCGAAGAACTGATTAATTCTTGATAAGTTAAGAATTCGTGGAGCCTGATGATTGATTAATACTTGGGAATTTAATTTAAACTAGTAAGTAATATATATTCTTTGACCGTAAGTAACAATTTTGGTGAAAATAAAGAGGGCGTTGCTTAACTGCGATTTATTGGATTATCTATAATCAACAGTTATTCGAAGACTAAAAATATGGATTGGTAGATTAGTAGATTAGTCAACTCTATTAATCAAATATCGAATGTATGAAATGAGAATCATAACTAATTATAAGACCTAATTGTATGACCAAATAATGAGTGTTGAGGATGTTAACAATTATTTGATGAGTAGTGAGTGATCGATAAAGATTTGGATGGCATGTATGTTTGAACATGTGCGCACACTGAAAGTTGGCATGATCTTCATCGCGTGTGACATATTGACGATATATGTATAAATAATATGATCAAGAAGGTTGAATACTAAAACATCAGCGAGAGGTCCGTCTATATAAAAGAGGTAAGTAGATCACTACAGTGTTAACTTGTAACTTATATCTATACACACATACATGTTTGTTGCATTCATACATATTGGAGGAAGGAGCCGAGTGGGAGCCGGTAAGAGGGGAAAACGATGTTATTGTTATAATTTATATATATACACACATATTAGAGGAAGGGGTCGGGCGGGAGCCTGTAGGAGGGGGTAGACGATGTTACTGTTAATATATACCACAAACAGAGGAAAGAGCCGAGCTAGAGCGGTGGAGAGGTAAGACAGTGTTATTGTTATTTATATATAATGGAGAAAGGCTGAGCGAGAGCCGGTAAGAGGGGGAGGACAAAGAATCTCACACTTCATTGTGAATGTATATCATACGATTAATATATGATGTGTATCTCACCAAGTGTGATATGTGAATACTGTGAAGTGTGATATGATTATATGATATACAAGTACGTCTTATGATATATATATATATATATATATATATATATATATTTATTTAGATGCATAAGCTGCATTTATGATTTAGTTATAGTGATTGGTCTATCACCGTGTGTGAAATATGAGATACGTGTGCGATTCATGTTGTGTAAACATAAGATGAACTCGATGATAAACTATAAAACTAAGTAAATGCATACTGAATTCATAAACTCTGTAATATGTGAATTAGAAATTTAAAAAAGTTAAAGAGAATTAATGATCAAAGGAGTAAGACCGTTGCAAAGATTACAGAGACAATTGTCTTTATAATTATATCATGAGATGTTATTCATTTCTTGTTTTCCCTATTCATCCAGATTGCTCTTGTCACTTGAAAAACTATACTTCTATTTGATTACGTTCATCATTCCTTATTTCTTTCCTCTAACTCTACTTAGCTGTCGATCTCACACCCTCTCAGTTCACATGTTTTCAGGCTACGTTGAAGGCAGCGGCCCGACTTTTAGCTGCGTGAATATAGAAGTGGACTTTACAAGGATATATCTATTTTTGTTCTAATTATGATGTAACCTTGAGTAGTTAGGTTGTATATATAATTACAATTTGAGATAGATGTTATAGAATCCTTTTAGATCATATTGTACATAGCTAATCCTGATATATATATATATATAATTGTGCCTGAAGTGAGATAAATGTTAATATAGTCTTTATCTGGAGTTGAATTTGGGAAATAGTTTTTGATTTGGATTGTGGGTGCCGAGAGGGTTACTCTCGAGTGTATGTTTACTATGCATCTATATAAGTAGGTCATGTCAAGTTGAAATTGTAGTAGAATATAAGTAGGCCGTTGTGAGTCGAAATTGTTAAGTTGTATCATGACACACTTATATTTTTAGGGGAGGTATGCCGAAATTTATGAGGAATTAAAGAAATTGTGATTAAATTGAGAGTTATTAGACTAATCCTATAATTAGAAACTGGGACCGTTACAAAGTTGGTTTCAACTAAGATGGTCTTACCCGAGATAGTATGGTATTTACCGTTAAGAGCTAAAGTGCGCTTTGTAATGAATACGATAGACTATGGCTATCGTTTCTGATCCAGGAAAGAAATTGTATTCATGAGTCTTTATATTAAGACTCGCTGCTTCTAAGAGATTCGGATCTGTTAGAGATAAACATAAATCTGGATAGACATTAAAATATACGGATCCATGGCATAAACTGGTTTCCATGATACCCATCAAAGATTGTGTCCAATTAAGACACCTTGCATCTCTTAGACAAGATAAAAGTAGATAAGATAAAGATATACATTTAACTCTTGAGAAGTTAAAAGTTAAAAGCAACTTGAAGTAGTCCAATATGGATATATTTGTATTTTTCAACATATGTTTGAATATTCTTCTTCAGTAAGAAGCTTAATAATTTTTTCTTCCTGATCAACAGTAACCGTTCGTTCCAGTTTTTTTTTTTATCACTATTAGCGACTTAAGATTGATAAATCAAATTTTATCGATTCCCTAATAGGCAAATCTGGAAATGACCATTTGTTCAACTGTTTCAGACGAAAACTCAGTTAGCTGAGCATTTTTAATCCTCTCACTCGTATTAAGAGTAATTTTCTTAAAATTGAGGGAGTGGTAGACTCAGCATAGTGACGTATTGTAGACTTAATCAAGTAATATTAATGCATTAGGATAATTAAATTTTACATTCTCCTCTTTACTTCTTGGTAACTTTTTGGAGTTGCTCGTATGTCAACGATTTATGAGTGAAACATCCTAACGCCATTCACGGCTTAACAGAATCAAAGACTCTATGTGACTTGGGTGACATATCCATAAACTAGCACTTTCATAAATTAATTAGAATAAAAAGAATATATCTAAGATTTAATATTCTATAGTATTTATGCCACATGATTAATTCTACAATAACGTGTTTAAAAGCAAAACATCATGGCTCTG